>WBMY01005691.1:6291-29097 GCA_013397315.1 Donacobius atricapilla
CGGGTGAGCTCCTCAGGGGCCGGGTGAGCTCCTCAGGGGCCGGGTGAGCTCCTCAGGGGCCGGGTGAGCTCCTCAGGGGCCGGGTGAGCTCCTCAGGGCCCGGGCGAGCTCCTCAGGGCCCGGGCGTGCTCCTCCGGGCCCGGGTGAGCTCCTCAGGGCCCGGGTGAGCCTGCGGCGCTTTGGGTGGCAGGGCAGCTCTCAGCCCGTCGTGTCAGCCCGTGCCGCGGGCAGGGACGCCTTGCGCTGTCCCAGGTTGCTGCAGGTTTATCCAGCCTGGCCTGGAGCGCCTCCAGGGATGGGGCAGCCGCAGCTGCTCCGGGCAGGTGTCCTGCACTGCCCCGAGGACTTGTGCGAGGCTGCGTCCCCTCCCAGATCCCACGGAGGGACCGCTGAGCCTGCTGCTGGCAGGGGATCCCCTTGGCCAGAGATCAGGTCTGTGGCCCTTTCCACAGCGGGGCACGTGGATCCCCTGCATTCCCAGCTCCAGCCCGGGCTCTGGCACTGGAACCGTGCGCTGGGGTCGTGGATTGGCCTCCCTGACCCCTCCAGGAGCTTCCAGAACAGCGGCCAGGACCCATCTCAGGATGGGACAGCAGGGAGGTGTTTATTCAGGAGGATTTGGGGAGAGCTGTTCTCACGGATACACAAATGCTTGGGCTGGGGTTTTGCTGCTGGTTTGTTCGCCCCTGGGTGCTGTGCTCAGTGACACTGCTCACATTTTGTCTGGGGATGAAGGGTGGGTGTGATATTGGTGATTCTTTGCTGGTCTCAGCAGTCCTGGAAGCACCTCCGCTCATCCCCGAGGCTGTCCAGGGTAGCATCTGCTCATCTCTTACCTGCTTTGGGCTGTGTTGGCACAGGAAAAGCAGCAGAATTACTTTCTCTAGCTGCCAGCTGGCTCCTGAAGTTCAGCACAGCCCAAACGTGGGGATTGTTCCCTTTTCATGGGGGGGGAAAAACGCTGCTGAACAATTACAGCCTCCCCACTCCACCAAGCCGTGGCTCAGGGGTTGACTTTCACCAGTTCAGGGGCTGCAATTCCTGCAAGTTTCACCCTGCTTGGGATCCAGCAGCTGGAATGGGATGTGGTGAGTGATTGGCACACGCTGCTCTCCTCCTCTCTCCTTGGTAATGGAATTTTTGGCAGCAGGTTTCTCCCTGACCTTGCCATCCTGGCTGGATTCCATCGTGACTAATGGCACTTTTATCTCCCTAAAATTCCCACTGTCCTTCCAACCCATGAAATTCTCCTTTCTCATCCCAAAATAAAGGACTGGGATGGTTACTGGGAGGTGGCTGCATTTCAGCAGTAGCTGAAGGGCCAGGGATTCATCAGGGGGGAGAATTATGTAATGTGAGGTTATTTGATTTTATTTTGTGAAGGAAAATTGCAGGGGAGTTTTATTATTAACCAGTAGTGGAATATCTTCCAGGTGTGGTTTGGACACTGGTAATAATAAGGGGTGATTTCTGTATCTGGCAAATTAAATATAGATATATAGATATAGATATATAAAGAACCTAAGAACCCATGGAGCTGAAGGAAAATGTATTGTATAAACCAGTAATAATGAACAGCATTTCAAAATGTGGAATAAATCCCCCCAGCAAATGAAAAGAACCCTCTTTCTCTCAGCTTTCTTTCCAGGATATTTCCATCTGTGCTGATTCTTGTTAATGTTTCTCACACAAGTGATCCTGGTGTCTTCACAGCAGCAGGAATTGCAGTGCTGGCACATATTTTATGGCACAAAGCTGTGTTGTGGCACCACACACCCACTTTATTCAAAAAGGTGCTGCCAACAGCCCCCAAAACATGCCCTGAAGTTGTATTTTCAGCTGAACCTCGAAATTCTGAGTAAACTGTGAAATGTGTGGACTTGGAGTCTCAGTGAAGAGGGTTTTTTTTACAAGAAAGCTGGGAGGTTGGTTCTTTTTTTTTTTTTTTTTCTTCAGACAGTTATTTCTTGTCTCAAAACCAAGCTGCAGAAGCCTTTAGCTGTCACAATTTGACTTCAGGATTGTGTTTTCCTCCTGTAGATGTTGCCACCAGCAAGGGCAGTGGAGGGAGCTGTGTTTTGTGCAGCCTCTTAATGAGCTCCCCGAGGTGGTAGGAAGAACACAGGACAAAGAATCCCCCTTCTGTTCAGTGCCAGGTTGGCTTCCACGTGACACTTCTTTGTGGTAAACTCTTTTAATTATAAAACTGAAGCATTTAGGGTGTTTAGGTATTGAAATCCTGGAGTGGGAGCCTCTGAAGGTTTCGGGAGAGCTTGCTTTTAAATCATCATTAATGCACAGCTGCAATCAGGGAGCTGTGCTTTGATGTCTGAGGTAATTTAATGCAGTTGAAAGCTGGGCAGTGCCTGGGCGCTGCCTCAGCCCCTGGGCTCATTCTGGAGGTTCTCGGGGATGTGAAATGTGAGTGATGCTGTTCACTTGTGTCTGTGTGTGCAGGTGGCCGTCCCTGCTGAAGTACTACAGCCACAGCGATGGCGTCAGCTGGCTGGAGGAGTACAAGGCGCGGCACAACGCGGGGCTGGAGGCGCAGAGGATCGTGGCTTCCTTCTCCAAAAGGTTCTTCTCGGAGCACGTGAGTCCTCCTCTCCTCGTGGGTGCGCGCAGCAGCCTGGCCACCTGTCTAACAGAATCATTAATAAAATCATTAATGGATTCGTTAAGGTTGGAAAAGACCTCCAAGAGATCAAGTCCAGCCACTTGTCTAACAGAATCATTAATAAAATCATTAATGGATTCATTAAGGTTGGAAAAGACCTCCAAGAGATCAAGTCTAGCCACTGAGCTGTCCCCAAGCACCACATCTTCACATTTTCTGAGCCCTTTGAAGGACAGTGGTGGCACCACTTCCCTAAGCAGCTTCTTCAATGCTTGGCAACCCTTTCAATGAATCAATTTTTCCTAATATCCAACCTAAACCTCCCCTGCAGCAGCTTGAGGCTGTTTCCTCAACGCTGCCTGAGCATTCACATCACCAAGGTGTATTCTTGAAAAATTCCGCAACCATTCCAGAGCTGTTTATTTCTTAGGGGTGGCCTGCCTTTTTAAGAATGTGTTTATATAGTCTGTTTTATTATTTATAGAAGGAAAAGGTTCTTCTTCCCTCAGGGGGTGCTGGCACTGCCCAGGCTCCCCAGGGAATGGGCACGGCCCTGAGGCTGCCAGAGCTCCAGGAGCCTTTGGACAGCGCTGCCAGGGATGTTCTGGGATTTTGGGATGTCTGTGCAGGGCCAGGAGTTGGACTGGAGGATCCTTGTGGTAGCTCAGGATATTCCATGATTCCATAATAATTCAAAGATTCACCTTTCTTGATTGTGACCAGTACTTTTTATTGGTTTCTCTTGTCCCTCTCTCCACATCGCCTCAACTGCGCAGTCAGAGATTTTGTGTTTCCTGACTTAGTGTGGAAATGCTGAAACACAGCCAGGAGGGGACAGAGTTCCAGACCCAGAGGTGTGTGGGGTGCAGCACGCTCTGGGAGTGCATTCAGCCCTAGAAGCTCTTTGCTTTTTCTGGGAGCCCTGGCCCTGGGAGTTCTGAAGGCCACAGAGTTTGTAGGCACAGAGCACAGCTGCTGTTTCTTGCTGCAAGGACGAGTTCTGAGAGCTGTCACGAGCCCCTTGAGTTCAGGAGCAAGGCACAACAGGGCCACTCAGGTGCAAAGTGTGTTTTTGAAGTTCTGCAGCCAGCCATGACCCTGAGATGCGTCTGTGTTCAGTGGGGAAAGGTGAGAATGTGCTGTCTCACGCTGACATCAAACAGGAGTTACTTGGCTGTTTGCTTAGTAGGTGGCTGTGGATTTTGGCGAGCTGTACAGCCGGGTCAGCCTGGAATTCTGTGAATAAAGCATAAAAACTGCCTGTAACTTTGGCTGACTTCAAAACTCCACACAAGAGCCACGAAGCAGCCCCCCCTTTATGGCTGCTGTGCAAAAGGAAGGCAGCAGGGCCAGGTGGGTGTTTGGTGTCCCCTGGCTGCTGTGCTCTGCAGCAGCCAGGCATCTGTCCGTGGAGAATTGTCGGAGCATTAACTGGGAGAAGCTGCTCCTGGATTCCTCCTGTTTTAATCATGTATGCAAAGACCATGGAGAGACCATTAAGCAATACCCAAAGGCCTCGTGATGAGAACCATCTCCTGTGGGGCCAGAAACTGCAGCTTGATTCCCTGCTCAGAACTGAGAGGAAAAGGCTTTCAACCCATAGATGAGCCCATATCCTGTGGTGAAAAGCCTGAAAGCCTTTTTTTTTTTTTTAACAGTTCAGCCAAAGTTTTAAAAGTAATTCTGAATTCTGGAAGAAAATAGCTGTTCTGAATTTAGATGCAGAAGTGGTTGTTGCAAAAAATAAAGGCTCCTGCCTCTTCATTCCTTCACCCAGGATGAATCTCCTGCACAGGGGGGTGTATGGAGAGGTTCAGTCAACCACAAGCAGAAGTTGATTCCACCTTAAAATCACTTTCACCTTGTGCCCACCCTGCATAAATGTGATTCTGCTGGTCCTAAACTCAGCATCACAGCCCTAAATGCCGCAGAATTTGGCTGAAATTGCTGTAGGATATCCCTGGGGTTCTCAATGGAGTAATAAATCCGTTAGTACAGACAGAGTATTTGGGGAGCAGGACATTTTTAAGATCTTTCATGAGTTTTAAAAAACGGGAAAGGTTTGGTTTTGCGGCTGTTTCTGAGGCTCTGGGAAAATCTGTCGTGCTGTGCATAACTACTGTCTGCTTTGGCAGGTCCCCTGCGATGGGTTCAGTGACATTGAGACCCTGGGCTGCCCCAGCCATTTCTTTGAGGACGAGCTGATGTGTATCCTCAACATGGAAGGAAGGTAAGAGAGGGCTGAGAAATGGCAGGGATTTCCCTCTTTCACCAGTTCAAGGAGAAAAATACCCTGGTTAATGCCTGACCTCGGCTTCTGCCCTTGGTCACTCATTAAACAGCACCCCCAGGCTTGCTGAGGCCTGACCTCAGAACAAATTGAGTGTACCCACAGGAAACCGTGGAAACCTTGTCCCACAAGAAGATCCTCTGGCTTTGTGTTGCTTTTTGTTGTTTATTTCCTTGCCAGCTCATGGCGTCTCCTGGGACATATCCCATGCACCCTCATCTCTGCCTGAGCAGTTCCCATCCTCTTGTTCCTTTCTGCTTTGAGCCTGGATCAGTTTGCTGAACTGATTTGGAGGATTAGGCCAGAGCACCAGAGGGAAGCAGGAATCCTTCTGGATTGCCACCATGAATCCCTGCACCATGAAATTCCAGCTTTTTCTTTCCTTTTCTGAGCTGGAGTAGGTTGGTCCAATTTTTGTCCCCCCCAGAAAAGCAACTGAATTGAATTCAGGCCCTGCAAAATTTGCAGTTCTGTAAATTGTTCAGACAGGTGGTAAATAAATCTCCTGGTTTTTATCTGCCTGGGTAATCTCATCACCTTGATTAACACTGGGCAAAATGAGTAAGTTTATTTCAAGGTTTTATTTGCTTTATTTGAATGCTTTTCTGTTGGTACCACCTATCCAGGCTGTGATAAATGTCCTTAATGGGGCCTAATAGCCTTGATTAGAGGGACTGTTGATAGAGCTTGAAAAAACCCAACTGGAATGGCAATCATCTCCTTTTTGCCTTTTCCCATCCATTTTATTGCCTTCTCTGTTTGAGCTGGGCCTGAGCATCTCTCATTTGACAACTGGTTAAAAAGCTTTTGGGCTTTGCACTGGCCAAATGCCTCCCCATAAAGCAGAATTGATGCTAATTACACCCTGATTAAGCTCTAGTCATTGCCATTCAGGAGCATTAGGCTAAATCATTTCCCTGGAAGATATCCCAAAAAAGCAGTTGTCCCTATTGAGGATCCCTATTGGAAGAAGATAAAATATTATGAGATTTGATTGCCCTGCTGTCCAGGAGGATGGAGAGGCTTTAGAAAGTGGTGGGGCTTTACTGTAAAAAGTTTTGGGATTGTGTCATCTACAGAGCAACTGTTGATCTCCTCCTGCATTTTCAGAGCTGCAGAGTTGGTTTTCCTCTGGGGAATTTTGTTTTTCATCTGAATGCTATTGGACTCAGATTCATGTCCCTCATCAATCTATTTTTAATGTTGGGAGGATGCTTTAGGAGCGGCTCTGGAGAGATGCAGTCAGACAGAGGGTAATGTTTTATGAATAAAGTATAGGATTTCAATCAGATATTCCTGAGCTTCTTTAATTAGGATCTGTGTTGTTTCCCATGATAATGTGTCTTCTCAAAATTATGTATCGGTGAGGGGATGAAAATTGGAGATGATAGGAGCAATGTTTTGCAAGTTGTGTGGCTTTTTATGATAAATTCCTCTCAACATTCCCCTTTTGGGTTGGCTTTCAGTGACAGTGCTTGTTGAGAAAAACAGTAATCTAAACTGTACACTTGTACTCACTGGAAAACCCAAACCAACTGTTAACCCTTCAAATACCTATTCAGGGAAATGCTTCTCCTTGTGTTTAACTGTGCAGGAAAGGTCTCACCTGGAAGTACTATGCCAAGAAAATTCTCTATTTCCTACGGCAGCAGAATATACTGAAGAACCTGAAGGAGTACCTGCAGCGCCCCACAGAGCGGCAGTCCTTTCTGGAGGGTGAGTCCTTGGCAGAAAGCCCGGCTGGAGCACCTAATGACAGCTCTCCATCCTGCTTTGACTTGCACGGAGCCTGCCTTGCTTAGATTCCAGCGAGCCCTTGGCTGCTGACTCGGAGTTCAGGTTGGATTTGGGATGTGTCTGTGTCCTGGTTAGAAAAGACAGGTGTCTGCTAGGGAGGGCAGGACCTCCCTTTGGAGTGGAGAATTCAAACCCTCTCCCTCTGAATTATTAAAACTTTGATNGGAAGCAGAAAAGGTGCCCTTTACCCCTGTCCTTTACCTGCCCAAAACCTCGAGGTATCTCCCTTTGTTATTTCCTCAGAGAGAAAAAAACTCCCAGAGGCCACAAAAGGGTGTAGCCCAATGCTTCACTTTCCTGGCCACTGGTATTGTTTTGATCAAGCACCCAAAAGTACCCAGTAATTAGTCTCCTAGCGACTTTGTGGGAAAAAATTCTATAGCGACTTTGTGGGAAAAAATTATAGGGAAAAAAAACCCCAAATCAAACTCCCAACAGCCTGGAATCCTTCCCACCCCGCAGCAGCGTTGCATCAAAATGTCAGGGTGACATCAGGTGCTGTCAGTGCTGTGTGCTCGAGGAACCAGCCCCGGACTGCTGGGCTGAGGGCAGAAAGTGGTAAAACACTGGAATCTTTAACAGGGTGCTGAGCAAATGAGCTGTGGCTCGACATCCTAATTGCTGACATTGCTGCTCTGGCCCTTGGGCTGCGTTCAGCTGAGCTGATTCCCAGTCAGCTGAGCCGGGTCCTGTTTTCCCTTTCCCAGGAGCTCCTGAGATAAGGGCAGGGAGCAAGCAGAGGGAATCGTTGTAGCCTGAGTGCTGGGCGTGTCTCAGGGACTGAGTGCTGGACTTTGGTGGGAAACAAATCCAAGTCCAGTCACATGGCGGGAGGGCACTTACATCTACTAAGAAAGAAAAAGCCCTGTCTTCTGCTTCTTCTGCTCTTCATGTCCTCAGTCTGGTGGATTATTCTCCTTCTGTCTCCGGAATGGCTCAGAGGCTGCCATTCCTCTTGGTACACACTCCAGAATGTCCCTGAAAGAGGACAAAAGAGGCTGTAACACCAAAGCTGGTTCTTGCTAATGCAGTAGCCTTTGAAGAAGGGGCTGTTAGGTCAAGAAGGGAAAGCAGAAAGTGGCCTTTTCTCGAAGAAAACCAAATTAATTATGAGACTTAATCATGTGAGTCACAAATATGTGTGATTTGTCTGCCATGAAGGTGCCTTTGGAGCTACCAGCAGGAAGTTTTATGGGAATTTTCACCTGGTGAGCACAGGGAGCACTTTGGGAGGACAAAAAGGAGACACAGGGCCCTGATGAATTCCTTGATTGACAGGCCTGTCATGGACATGCTGACAAAGCCATGCAGGAGGCTGGAAGAGGTGTGGTCCATGCAAAAACCATTGCAGCTGATTCCAAAGACTGAACAAGAGGAGGCATTGGAAAGAGCAGTGGTGCCAAGGAGAAGGTTCTGTGAAAAGGAAGTGTTTTCCTGCGGAGGCTTGGGCAGGAGCAACGTGAAAGTTTGTTCTGTTCTGTGTCGTGTTAGGAAGTTGGAGAGAGGGTGGGGAAGAGAAAGATGAATGTAGCAGACAAGGAAATGATGAACAAGGATGATCTGGAGGATGTGGCAGGGAGAGATCAGCGCTGAGGCAGTTTGAATGAAGCTGGGATTGTTTCAGGCTCTGAATAAAAATCTCTGTACATTGGGGAGGTGCCAGGGGCTGTGGTGTAAGCACGGAGCTGGTCAAGCCTGATCCAGCAGCATTCCTGCTCAAGGCACAGACACCTTTCAGCGTGGTGGAGAGGGGAATACTGAGTTCAGCTGGTAATTTCTCCTGTCAGCTCGTTCTCTGCATTTTGTGGGACAAATCCAGTCGGTGACTGCAGGTTTCACACACAGAGCTGTTCTGCTGCACCCGCTCGCTGCACGCCTGGAATGCAGAGCAGGCAAAACCAAGCAAAGAGAAAACTGAAGTCCTGTTTCTTATGTAGTTTGTTTTTTCCAGGTGCTGTTTTGATTGATCAATACTGTAACCCCCTGTCAGACATCTGCCTGAAGAGTGTCCAGGCTCAGGTGGACGATATCACGGACAAAGTGCGCAAAGTGCTGCGGACCAAGAACCCCAGGCACCCCAGCTTGGCTTCCAAGGCAGGTACTGTACAGAAATGGGCTTTCCTGCAGAGCCTTCCTGCCCCTCTGCACAGCTGGAACAGCTGGGGAGCTGTGGCAGCCTGAAGAGCTGTTGTTTTTATCCCCCAGCAAACAAAATTCTGACATTTACTTAAGCCATCATTCAAGAAACAGCTGTTCAATAGCCTAGGGTTCAGACCATCTGATGCTAAAAGAATGGGGAGGGGAATTCTGGTTTTTTCCCATCTGTCCCTGAAATCTTATTAGTCCTATTATCTGCAGCTGAGCTGTGGGACTGGGAAACAGCCTCTTTCCTGCCAATCTCAGAAAATCATCAGTAGAAAGGTGCATGTTTATCATCTCCAAAGGTCAGGCAGCGTCTTGCTCCTTGGTTTTATAAACACTGAGCAAATTCTGGCTTTCAAGGAGAGACTGAGCCTTCCCATGTGAAGATTTCATTGCATAAAGGTTGAGTGCTCTTGTTTTCTCAGTCTCTATTTCACTGTATGTGTTTCCAGGAGAGGTTCTCATTCCCGAAGTGGAACTTCAGAGGCAGGTGCTTGATGCCATGAACTGTGTCCTGTATGAGCAGCTGAAATACAAAGGGAATGAGCTGGATTACTACAACTCCCTGAATTCCTACATTCACCAGGTGTGTGTGTGTTGGGCAAAAACTGCGAGGCTGCAAGGATTGAGACACTTTATTTGTCTGAATGTAGCCAGACAAATAATTCTCTGTGAAGAGCAACTCTTAAATAAATATGTCATCCTTCAGTGAGTGTTCTGTCAAGTTGTATTTTCAGTTGTGAAATTGAAACCCTTGAAATTTGTTTTTCTTAAATCCCGCCCGTGTTTTTGTCATATTTTTCTCCCCCAGGTTTTGATCCGCAGGACAGGAATTCCCATCAGTTTGTCAGTGCTTTATTTAACAATTGCCAGGCAGCTGGGAGTCAAACTGGAGCCTGTCAACTTTCCCAGCCATTTCCTACTGAGGTGGTGTCAGGGGAAAGAAGGGTGAGTGACCTGCTGAACTCTGAAATTGTGCCCACAGTGACAAAAACCAGAGAACATTTACAGCTCCAGACCTGTGTGAGAGTGTTTAATTACACTCCATCTGCCTGTACAGAGGGAAAGATCAGATCTTCAGGAAAATTTTCCTAGAACTCAGCTGCTGCTGAGTGGTAACAGATTTCCTGCTTTTAGAGCTAGAGGAGAATATTTCATTATTTTCCATCTGGAATTAAAACCTAGAGAGAGGGAAAAATCAGGTCTTTAGGAAAGTTTCCTTAGATCTCAGTTCTGCTGCTGAATAACAGCAGATTTCCTGAAATAATAATACCCATGAGGTGATGTGAGAATTTTGGAAAAGAGAGAGGGTACTAGGCAGTTTCTGTTTAGGAGGGAGCTGAGGACTGAAGGACGCGGGTTGGAAGTGCAGAGGGAGGAACAGAAACATCAAATCCTGCTTTACCGCGAGCCCCTGATCACAGTTTGGTCTCTTTGTTGCCTCTCCAGAAGCACAGATATTTTTGACTACACCTACATCGACGCCTTTGGGAAGGGGAAGCAGCTGACGGTGAAGGAGTGCGAGTACCTGATCGGGCACCACGTGACAGAGGAGTTCTATGGAGTGGTGACTTCCAAGGAGGTCCTGCAGCGCATGGTGGGCAATCTCCTGAACCTTGGCAAGAGGTGAGCTGAGGAGCCACGCCCTGGAAAAAAGCACCCAGGGTACCTTATCTGCGTGTCCAATATTGCTGCCTCCAAAAGTGTCGCTCACCTCGTGAGAGCCTGAAAATTCCGTGTGTCACAAGGCTTTGGGTGGGTGCTTTCAATCACCTGCACCTAGGTGGAAACAAAAATACTCAGTGAAACTAATCCCTCTCAAGAAAATAGACGAGGTATTTTATTTTCTGTCTGAAAAGCTGATAGGGACTGTCCACCTTAAGAGCCGAGCCTTTTTCTGTCATGGTAGACACAACCCTTGTGTTGAAATGAGTGTTTTCAGAGATACTGTTGGTGTGTAGAACATAAAGTTTTATTTTCAAATCCTCCTGCTAGTCCCCTTCCCAAGCAGCCATGGACAGACTCACAGGAGGGGAAGGATTGTTTTAGGTGTAATGGCTTGGAGAGTGTGGGATTATCTGACCAAGGAGAAGAGCAGTGGGTGGGAGGGTGATCAGTTGTGGGGTGCTTTTCCCTGTAGCGGGCTGATGTGCTGAGTGACAGTCCGTGCTGCAGTCCCTGCTGTGGGCATGCTGTACCTGCAGCGTCCCTCTGGGGACTCCCCCTGTCCCTGGGAGCTCTGGGGACAGGCTGGCAGAGCCTCACAGCTGAGTTTCCTTCCTGCTGGCAGAGAGAGCACCGACCAGTCCTACCAGCTGCTGAGGGACTCCCTGGACCTGTACCTGGCCATGTATCCAGACAATGTGCAGCACCTCATGCTCCAGGCCAGGCTGTACTTCCACCTGGGAATCTGGCCAGAAAAGGTATCTGGGCACTCAGGGGCTGTTTTGGGGAAGGCTGAGCTCTGTTAACACTGGGTTATTGATTTTTGGGCAATGTCAGCCTGCATTACAGTCTGCCACGAGTTGTGTTTGTAATGAATGCAGCTGGAGGAGTTCTCACATTGCAGGGAATCAATTTGAAGCAGGAAGAGTGGATGATTCTTACCTGCTTGTCCCAGGGAAGACTGGAGAGCAGCCTCGAGTCATAATTTATAATTTACAGCTTGTCTTGCAACCACGACTGTGGACTGTGAGTTACAAAAGCATCCTGTTTGCTCTGTGGTAAAACTCCTGCTGGTCTCCTGGAAAAGGAGCAATTACCTTATCAGAAAACTTCAGGAATTTATCTTTTATAAATAAAACCAAAGCTGTGCTCCCAGCCTTGGCCACACAGTCTGTGGCTCTCGTGAAAAAGCAGCTTGATATTCGTGTCCTTGGAATTCCTTTTCCTTCAGGGTCACAACTGCAGTCCTGTTATCTTGGGACTGTGGGAAGGAAGGTGCTGAGATTTACAGGTTGTCTGGATCATCCAAGGCCTTCACTGAATCAGGAGAAGGCACAGGGAAGAGCCTGTAACTCAAAAAAGTCTGATTTTTTTAGTGTGTCACTGCAGCACAGAGGTTTTTCCTACACAGAATTCCCTGTGCTGGTTCGGTGGAGCCTGTGCCAGTTCCACCTGTGGGGTTTGGGAAGAGGACATCGTTTAGGATGGAATATTAGCTGAGCAGAAAGGAAAGCTCTTCCTGCCAAATCAACTGGAACGGGATGGCTGGAGAAGCTGCCCCCTTCCCTTTGAAGAGCAAACTGTGCTAAGCTTGGCCTTCCTTTCTTATGGCAGCAAATTTGGGGTCAGCACAGAAAAACCAGCACCAAAAATTGTGTGTGGGAGGGACTCACTGAGCTGAAATGGCAACTGGGCATAAGTAGGGAACACTGAAAGATCTTCCTGCCCCTTCCTGGCACTCAAGGACGTGTTTGGAGAGCACCAGACTTGGATTTGCAGCCCCTCAGAACACATAAGCCAACCCCAGGGCTGAGTTTTAGTGAGTTCTCTGCACTAGATGCAATGGAAATGAGCACATTTGGATTTTTCAGGACTGCACCCCGTCATTCCAGGCTGTCAAGCAGGGTTGCAGCTAAGCAGAGAGAACGCTGTGTCTGACAGGACACAATGTTCCAGCCTTGACAGGGCCTGCCAGATTTATGGACGGGTAGGAAGCCTAAAAAGTCCTGCAGAGCTACACGTAATGTTGCCCTAAATATTAGTAAATAACAGTAAATGAAATTCCCAAGAATCTCTTGACAGTGTGGTTACTCCCTTCCTTTAGGATTTTTTGGGATTTTCACATCCTTCTTAATTCTTAATAGAATTAAAGTGGCCAAGAAGCCTGAGCTGTGTTTCTTCCCATGAATTACTCACCTGTCCTTTATTTAAATTGATTTTCCTCGGTTTTTGGCTGCTGTTCATGCTGAAAAGCCTGAGATTTCCATTCCTCTTCTGCTGCTGCTCTGAACTTCATGACCAAACCTGTGATCAAGGAGAAAATCCTTTTGCCAGGTGCCGAAATGCGGCAGATTTTGGGAGTTGAGGTATTTGATGTTGAGATAGGTGTCTTTTCCCAACATGTTTACACAACAGGCTGGGGTTTTTTTCCTTGCTTTTACCAAAAAATTAAGATTTGCTTTGCGTGCCTCTAACAAACTCGGCAGCAGATGCTGTGATGTTGTGCCAGAGGGTGCTGGGATTCTGGATCTGCAGACCTTGCTGCTTGGTGTTCTCCAGTCATCCTGAGACAAGCAGCTTTTCTGTCTTGTTCCCTGTTCCACGGGAGAGCATCATGGAGGTTATTCCCATTTCCTCCTGTGCTGCCCCGTTTTTGCTCCTCACAGACGTGCTGAGAAGCTCTTTTAAGTTAACACGTTGTATCTCAAGAGCAGCAAAAGTCACCCGGAGTCACTTCCCAGCGGCGTTTTGGAACAGTGGGAACTGAATTCTCATGGCCAGAAACCTTGAGAGATGTTCTGTGGGGGCTGAGCAGGACGTGGGGAACTCGTGGGGCTGAGTTTTAAGGAGCTGCTGTGCTCTCCAGTGCCTTTCCTTGGAAGCTGGGAGCTTTACAACGAGAAAAGGAACAAGAACAGGCTGTGTGCAGGCTGAACGTGAAGCTGTGGCAGAGAACAGTGTGCAAGATCTCAGGGCACTTTATGCGCAGTGACGTATCTGCATGTGTTCCTAAGTTGTGCTGCTGCAGGGACGTGTCCTGAAGGTGTTTTTGCTGTGGTTTGGAAGGTCCTGGACATCCTGCAGCACATCCAGGCCCTGGACCCGTCGCAGCACGGCGCTGTGGGGTACCTGGTGCAGCACACCCTGGAGCACATCGAGCGGCGCAAGGAGGAGCTGGGCCCCGAGGTCAAGCACCGCTCGGATGAGAAGCACAAGGAGGTTTGCTTCTCCATTGGGCTCATCATGAAACACAAGAGGTGAGCTGGGAGCCTTCCCCACGGTCAGCTCTGTGGCAACAGAGCAGAGGCAGCAGTGAGACGGGGTTTAGTGCCAAGGTGGAGTGGGGAATGCTGGGCACGTGCGTCTCTGCCGTGCAGGAAAATGAGGGTGGCTCTGTGAGTGCCTGGGGAGAGCAGATGTTTGCACTGCAGAGAGCCTGACTTGTCTGAGTCATCCACTGTCACACAGGTGAGCTCTCCAGGAAACAGCAGCAACCGCTTAATGAGGGGCTGAGCAACAGGCTCAACTTCAAAATCGATTCTGATATTCCCAGGACAGTTTGTGGATGTTTCCTGGGGCTCTCATTCCCTGTTCCTGCCTGCACTGCTGTACCAGAGAGCCAGGCCAGCGCTGTGGTGCTTTGGCCCCTCCTCTGATTCACCAAGACATCCAGAGCATATTTGAGGGGCATCAGCAGCGACAGTTCCAGCGCCTCACAATTAATACCATAAATATTCTGTAAATAGTGCTGGCTTCGTTCTCAGTGCTGGGGTTGCCATATCTGTGGGATGAGCACAGGAGCAGTTGCACAGCCCAGCAGGGTGGCTGATCCCTTCTTACTTCTTCCTTCCTCTTCTGGCTGCTGACCTCCAGGCTCTTCCCTGTTCTCTTTTCTTGCTCACATTTGGTTTGCCTTTGTCTTGAGCTGTTTATTCCTGTCTGTTTATCCAGTCATTCATTGTCATTTCCCTCTACCTCAAAATACAAACACAAAGTCATTCTGAATTGGTTTTTTTTACCTCTTCCTCCTCTCCTCCTTGTGCCAGCTCTCAGGAGGTTCCTATCCTGTTTGTGCTCTGCTAATCTTGAGGAAAAAGAGCTGGCTCTGGAGTTCCCACAGCCTTTGTGTGCAATTTCTTTCATCAGGTATGGCTACAACTGTGTGATTTATGGCTGGGACCCTGCCTGCATGATGGGCCACGAGTGGATCCGGAACATGAACGTGCACAGCCTCCCCCACGGCCCCCACCAGCCCTTCTACAACGTCCTGGTGGAGGATGGCTCGTGCAGATATGCTGCCCAAGGTGAGCTGGGGCTCCTGTGTGCACCCTCTGCCCTCATCAGGACAACGGGCTGCTTAAATGGTTAATTAAGCGTGGTTAACAGGGGTTGTAGAGGTGGAAATGATCCTGAGTCGTGGCCAGCTCTGTTTACTCTCCATGAAATCAGCACTGCTGGGATGGACAGGAAGGCCCACTCTGGTGTGATCTCCTCTTAGGCCAGAAGTGTTTTGGACACTCACATAGTGTGGGCCTTGATTGCTGCTTTGAAAGAAATAATTCAGCTTCTGCTGAAGGCTGAAGGTCTGTCAGCGTCCCTTGACAGCTGTGCCTTGCACAGGGCCTGGAAATGGGATTTACTGAGGGGTTGCTGGTCAGGACATGGTTCTGGCCACTGTCACATGCCAGGATCCCAGGAACGCAGGGAACCTGGATGTTAGTGCCACCTCTAACCAGAACAAAATTAATGTCTCTTCACAAGTGCAGGGAGCTGTAGAAATCTCTATGTCACATGTGCTTTGTGCAACAAACCAGAAGAGGAAACTCTTGTCTGATGGTCCGAGTGTGTGGTTGGAATACATGGAGAGCTGTTGAACTGAGGTTCTGAAGAAAATTGCAGAAGAAAAGCACATCTGTGACTCTGTACACCGTAAAAATGTTAATTTGCCTCATGTTTGTGTTCCCCCTGTGACAGGGACATCCCATCCAGGCAGGGCAGCTGCACAGCCAGAGTGTGTTCGGCTAAGGGAAGGTGTGGAGGCTGCTGGAGGGAAAATGCTGACCAAAATGCCCTTTCCCTGGGTGCTCCCTCATGTCCTGCTCCCCTGAGTGTGGCAAGAGGTGGTTTTACAGGCTGGGACGCTCTTCCCTCTGCGGATTTATAGTGCAGGTGTTTCCCACTGTCCCCAGAGTGGTTTTTTTTCTATTCAGAAGCCCAAAAAGATGAAGTGGCAAAGCCTGGTGGCTCAGATCAGGCAGGGCTTGGCCTCAGAGAGT
Source organism: Donacobius atricapilla (assembly GCA_013397315.1). Classification (NCBI taxonomy): domain Eukaryota; kingdom Metazoa; phylum Chordata; class Aves; order Passeriformes; family Mimidae; genus Donacobius; species Donacobius atricapilla. The sequence continues at coordinate 22,079 of WBMY01005691.1, forward strand.
CTTAAAAACAGAAATCCTCATGTGCTATGGGTTGATATTAAAATATGCGTCTTGGTAATTGCCTAATCAGGTAATTGTCCCCAGTGCTGCTGGGGCTGAGTCATCACTTATTTTGTGTTTAATGATGTTTAAACAAATAGAACTATGTCTGGTCCCACAGTTTTTGCAGGGTAGGCTGACACTGTTATCTCTGTATCAAGAGTTCTGGTATTGCTGGGGAAAAGTGAAGCGTTTGTTCTTGCTGCTATTGATATCCCCTCTAAAACATCCTCAGATCATTTGGGAAGGATTATTTCATATCCTCCTGACCTGACTCTGGGGAGGGAGGGAGAGATTTTTACTGAAAGAATCCTAAACAAATCCTCATGTGGAGTTTAATTTAACCAGCTTAGAAATAACCCCAAGCTTATTATAGACAAATGTACCTCAGTCTGAGGCCTTCCTGTGAATCTGTGGGTTGAGTGCAGCTAATTCCAGACCTCCTGTGTCATGCAGGGAGTTTGGTACCTGTCCACTCTTGTCTGTGTCTTGTTTGCTTTGTGACAGCATAGGAGAGAGATCTGTGACTCAGAACTGCTCGTCAGCACCTTTGGGAGGCTCCCACCTTGTGCTGAACTTGCCTGTGTCAGCCTGTTCCCCCTGCCAGCTGCAGCTCCCCGTCCCTGCCGCTCCCCATCCCTGCAGCTCCTCACCCCTGCAGCTCCTCGTCCCTGCAGCTCCCCATCCCTGCAGCTCCTCACCCCTGCAGCTCCTCGTCCCTGCAGCTCCCCATCCCTGCAGCTCCTCACCCCTGCAGCTCCTCGTCCCTGCAGCTCCCCATCCCTGCAGCTCCTCACCCCTGCAGCTCCTCGTCCCTGCAGCTCCCCATCCCTGCAGCTCCTCACCCCTGCAGCTCCCCGTCCCTGCAGCTCCCCACCCCTGCAGCTCCCCGAGCAGAGCTCCCAGCTCAGCCCTGCTGCTGCAGAGCATTCAGCAGTGCAAATTGTTTTCCGCAGTGGTGCAGTATCCAAAAAGGTGCTTTGCAAGCCTCTAGGACTGCAGCAGGCTGCTGAGGCATGGAGAGCTCTGGTGCTGCTGGCTGCACACCCTGACATGCAGCAGCTTCAAAGAGCCTGCATGGATTAATAGGAGTTCTCTGCTCCCAGTAATGAACTGGATTTCAGGGACAGATTATTCCTGAATGACATTCTCTGCACCCCAGCTCATTCCTGCCCTGCCCAAAGTCAGCCTTTGATCCTGCTGCAGCTTTTTTTTTTTGCTTGCTAATACTACCTGTTTTATCTGGCACTGTGCTGGAAAAAAATGACATCATTTGGGGAGTGCTGCAGGGCTCCAGCCCGTGGGATTTGCTCCCAGTCCCTGCTCTGTGCCAACACTGCAGAGCAGAGCAGCCCTTGGCCGGGGTCACCTTTGGGGTTCAGTGTTTAGGGGTCACCTTTGGGGTTCAGTGTTGTTTAACTCTTGTTCCTTTTCAGGTTATCTGGAGGAAAGGAGCTGCTGTGGGAAGGAATCAACGTGTCCTTCTTTAGGGACTTTGACTTGATTTGGAGAAGTTTGGGTTTAGGAAAGTTTATTTTGCTGGAGGCAAATGCGGGGCCTTGGCATGGTGGAAGCGCAGGCTGGGGCAGGAAGCTCCTGGCTCCTCTGCCAGGACAGCCTTNTGGGGAGTGCTGCAGGGCTCCAGCCCGTGGGATTTGCTCCCAGTCCCTGCTCTGTGCCAACACTGCAGAGCAGAGCAGCCCTTGGCCGGGGTCACCTTTGGGGTTCAGTGTTTAGGGGTCACCTTTGGGGCTCAGTGTTGTTTAACTCTTGTTCCTTTTCAGGTTATCTGGAGGAAAGGAGCTGCTGTGGGAAGGAATCAACGTGTCCTTCTTTAGGGACTTTGACTTGATTTGGAGAAGTTTGGGTTTAGGAAAGTTTATTTTGCTGGAGGCAAATGCGGGGCCTTGGCATGGTGGAAGCGCAGGCTGGGGCAGGAAGCTCCTGGCTCCTCTGCCAGGACAGCCTTGTGCAGGTGGGCTCACCCTGGAGCATTTGGGGGGATCTCTCCTAAAACGGATCCCCCAGGAGCTGTGAAGGATTAGGGGAGCAGAGCTCGGTGCAGCAGCTTCTCCCTGCTCTTACAAGCGAGTCGTGGGAGCAGCAGGGTGGGAGCAGCATCCTGCTCCTCCAGCCTATGCCAGGCAGTCCCAGGCATGAACCAGTCCCATGTCCCTCGCTGGGGGGGATATGAGGGGGCAATCACACTGACTTCCTCTGCCCATTTTCCTGGATTAGGGTATTTTTTTCCTTTCCAGCAGCAGATTTGGTGTTTCTAGTGACACAGACAAGGCCTGAGAGAGGCCCAGGGTTCACTGCCTTGCAGCAGGCTGTGGCTGTGGTGGTAACTGCTGCTTCCCCTCCCTCGCAGAGAACCTGGAGTACAACTCTGAGCCTCGGGAGATCCCTCACCCCGACATCGGCCGCTATTTCTCCGAGTTCACCGGCATTCACTACCTGGCAAATACCGAGCTGGAAATTCGGTACCCGGAGGATCTGGAGCTCACCCGAGCCACAGTGCAGAAGATTTACAGCTCAGGCAAGGAGTGAGTGCCAGAGGCAGCCTGGGGACAGAAGCAGCTGGAGTGTAGCTTTACCCTCTTTGCAGAACTTGCATGGGAAGCAAGTTTGGTGACAATCCTTCTGGCTTAATGCATTGAAAACTGCATTGAACTTGGAAACTGGTGCTACAGCATCTTCCCGTTGTCTGCCTGCCCATCCTGGCCCAAAGGCACGGGGACACTTTGGTACTTGAGGCCCAGCAGGAGGACCTTGCAGGGACAGCTGTGCCAGGAGCGTTGTCCTTGGGAAGGATCTGCACATTCTGCTCCTTCTGTGGTGGCCTCAGAAGGTCAACACGGCGAGATCCTGGTGTGGAATATGGAGGAACCCCTCTTCCAGAGAAGGAAGTTGCTTGTCCTGGCAGTATTTTTGTTTGGCTCTGTCTGTCTGGTTTGGTTTGAGTGTCTATCCCGTGCAGGCGATAGTTTTTAAAGTCTCTCACGTTTCACTGTTGTCTTCTCCAGTCTGAATTTTTGGGTCAGGTATTGCTGCACCTCTGTAGTCTGATTGTTCCTAGAGCTACAGTTCCCTTCCTGAATATTCTGGCAATATCCTTCTGGGCCTGGGAAAGAGCTCCAGCCACAAAGCCAGCAGCGGCAAGGCTCGTGGGGTGGCCGCACCTCGCCGATGGCAGAGACCCCGAAAGCAGAGGAGGAGCTCCTGGCCCTCTTCCATGCCTGCTGAACGCACCCAGCCCGTGTCCTGACCTTGTTTTTCCGTCTGTCCATGGTGTGTGCCCAAGGTGGGGTCCGTGGCACAGCCATGAGTGTTCCCAGGAGGATTTGGAGCCCCATGGGGGTGTTTGGTGGGACCTGGAGGGCAGCGCCGGAGTGGCTTCGATGGACGCGGAGCTGCCATCTCCAGTTCCTTTTTCCAGTAGGTATTTATGCAATACAGTGGAGTGATGACTGGAACCTGGCCGTCCCTAGAGTCAGCCAAACCATCATGGAAGCAAGATGTTAATTCCTGCATCTTGAGGCCTTCTTCCTTCTTGCCAAAAGAAAACGGATTCTGGGGGAGCACAGACTTGGCTGCCTGCAAGGGAGGAGCTTTAGCAGCTCAAGGGACGTGACTTTGAACCTTGACTGAAAGGCCCAGACTGAACCACTGCAGAAGAGGTTTTCCTCTGGGCTCAGGGGCTGTGGGGTGCAGTGACACAGTGTTTGTGCATATCTTTGTGGTTTCTGAAGCAATGTGTGTAGAGTAGCTGCAGCTCGTGTCTCCTGTCACTGTCCACTTGCAACACCGTAGTTCTTCTCTCTGAGCTGGCAGTTAGGGCCCTGTAGAGGTAGGTGGATGCTCTTCAGTCTCTCATGCACTACAGGTATCTCCACGTGGAATCACAGCCCTCCTCTCCTGCAACACCTGCCCTGCATGTCACCTCCTGCAACCCTGAGCACTGGTTTGGTGTGGAAATAAATGCTGCGAGCCCAGCACTTTGGTGGTGGTGGTCTGCAGGGGCCTGGGGCTCCAGCAAGAGCAGCCTGTGGGGAGAGTGTGAGGAAAGCAGAGAGTCAGAATCCCCGAATGGTTTGGGCTGGAAAGGACCTTAAAGCTCCTCTTCTCCATGGGCAGGAACACCTTCCGTATCCCAGGTCTGCACTGACATGAACTTGGAGGGAAGGAGGGAGGAGTTTCCATCGTGGAGCAGGGTAGGGAATCCTCAGGCAAAAATCCAGAAATCCATCTCGTGTTCTTGAGGGTTGGAGCAGACCCCAGGCCCGCAACCTGTTTTGAAAGCAGATCCCAAAAGATGCCTGGCAGGGGTGCAAGGTTGGGAATGGGGTGGTGAGTCCCAAGGCAGCTGAGAATTGGCAGAGCAGGGCTTGGGCTCCCCATTCCCAGCTGTCAGCAAGATTCCTGGGATTTTGTGCTCCCTTCTGTTGGCACCTGGGCCTCTCTCCAGTGCATGCAGGGCCTGGCAGAGCTCCCGGGAGCCCTCAGCACGAGGAGCTGCCCGAGGTACAGCCGTGCCGTAGGAGAGCCACAGGAGCCAACAGGAAGCACCCAGAGTTTCCCTGGGAACTGGGCAGTGCCCACCAACCCGCCTGGAAAGCTGCTGGGTGCTTCAGCGGTCCCAGAGCAGCCAGCAGGGCCCTTTTTGTCCCTCCTTGGGGCCACTCTGCTCATACCCTGGGAAGGGCCTGGCCCAGGAGGAAGTGTGTGAGCTGTTGCTCGCCACAGACTGGTGTGGCCTGGGGTGCAGGAGCCAGGCTTGGCTGCTCACTGGAACTAAACCCTCATCCCTCTGGCAGGAGTTTCTGCAGGAACTGTGACCTCAGCTCTGCCTGCTGCCCACAGCCATACCCAGGCTGGGGGTGTTGGGGTCACCCACGCAGCCTCGGAGGTGCCAAATTTGGAAAAAATTGGGCTGTTTCAGTGTGTTTTCCACACAACCTCAGCCCAGGGGCCAAGTCAGATTTTGGGATTTGAGACAAGCCCAAAGGGAGTGGTGAGTTCCCTTGGTTTCCCATTTGGGAAGGGTGTCCCCACTGCCTCCAGTGCTGCCTGCCCTGGGTGGAGTCTTTCATCCTGGGGAGGAGAAACTCCACTGTGAGCAACTGCTGCTGTGGGCAGCCTCAGCCCGGCATCCAGGATGAACAGGGAAAGGTGGAATTCCCCCCAGGATAAATCCAGAGTGGCCAGGGAAAGCTGGAAACTCCCAGGATAAATCCAGAGTGACCAGGGAAAGGTGGAATCCCCCAGGATAAATCCAGGGTGACCAGGGAAAGGTGGAATGTCCCAGGATAAATCCAGAGTGACCAGGGAAAGCTGGAAACCCCCAGGATAAATCCAGAGTGACCAGGGAAAGGTGGAATGTCCCAGGATAAATCCAGAGTGAGCTGGAACACCACTCTTGGAATGCTCCCAGGTTCCCACAGGCTGCACATCCCCGGTGCAGCACTGTGGGAACCCCTCTGTGGGGTGGTGGGGTGACATCTGGGGTTTGCCTGTGCCCCCTCCCCTCCTGGCAGCACAGGCAGTGTCACCTTTTCCCCGAGAAGACAGCAGTGGATCTCAAAAGCTCCTGGTGCCTGTGAGTAATGTCCGGATCCGTGGTGTCCGTGTTAAAGGTGGTGCTGTTGCCGACCCTGGGCTTTGTCCTGTCCTGTCCTGTGTGGAGCTCTCCCAGGAGGGCTTCTGTGGCTCTCGGGACAGGGGGGGATTGCCTCCCTTCTCTCCCACCAGGTGCAAAGCCTGGCCAGGTCGCTCCCGTGCAGTGCCAAAGTCCTGGGGACAGGACAGCCCCGGGGCTGTCACCTTAAAATGCAGAGAGTGAAGGAAAAAATGGGGAAGAGGAGGCTGGAAGGGCTGAGGAGGACTTGCTGTCTGGATTGTAAGGAAAAGCCAGGGCTGGTTCCGAGCTTTGCCACTGGATGTTGGCACTCAGGGATGTTCCAGGCAGTGCCATTCCCAGGCTGCCTGTGGGCAGCAGCGTCCCTGGGAGGTTTATCCGCCCTTGGAGGGCGAGGTCTCGATGTGCTGCTGCCCCAGTGCCCTCCAGCAGCAAAGGGCCGGGAGGGACAGCTCCTGGATCCTGGGGAAGCACTTCCACCCCCTCTGGAGCCATCCTGACACAGCCGAGGGCAGGGAGTGAGGGCTGCTGACAAACCATGGGAGTCTGTCTCCAATCCCTGCAGGAAAACCAAGCCCCGGGACCCTCCAGGCCAGCCTGGGGCCCGGGAGAGCTGGGGCAGGAGGATGAGAGGAGGAAAGGGCTGCTCGGGGCTGGAGAAGGGTCCCTGGATCTCCTGGTCCCTTCCAGGCCACCTCCACCTGCACAGGAGCCGGCTCCAGGTGCCGTCCTGAGCCCTTCTGGGCACCTCCAGGGTTATCCCAGCCCTGTGGGCCCTGCCTGCTGCCCTGCTGGCCCGCATATATACATTTGATAGGGACGGTGTCGGCAGGGACAGAGTGCTGCATGTGTTCCCCCCTCCTGCCCCCCTCCTCCCGCCTGGAAGTGCCTGGGCTGGGCAAAATTCCGCACTGGATGGAAAACGGCTGGCCCAGGGATGGAGGGTGAGGAGCCCCGAGCCCCGGGGCCCCTGACACTGACGGCCGAGGTCGCAGGATGGGGGACATCTCTCATTTCTCCGTTTTTATTTATAAACAGGTATTTTCCTGGACAGCTGGAGGCTGGAAATGATTTCATTCCTTTCCTGTTTCTATTTGGCTTTAAACAAATAAACAACACTGACTTGCTACCTGCTGCCGCGGCGTGCTGTGCTCTTTGAGCTGCTCCCAAACCTCTGCCTGCGCTCCGGGAAGGGCTTCGCTCTTCCCCGTGCCCTCGGGAGGCTGACGGTGACAGAACCCCGGGCTCTGCCTCCTCACGGGGGTCCTGGGCCACCTCTGCGCCTCCCCCTTGGTCTCTCCCCTCGGGGGGGGCACCGGGCTGGGGCAGCCGGGGGGCGCAG
>WBMY01005697.1:0-10164 GCA_013397315.1 Donacobius atricapilla
CCTTCTCTGCAGCCAAGGCCAAAAGAAGCCTGCAAATTCTTTTCTGCTTAAAAGCAACATTAACATATTTTTCATGGCATCTAAGAGTAACTCCAAGAACACACTAAGGCCTTACTGCTCACACTGAGGAGCTGAACATTGAGAAGGATTGAGGATGTAAGGAACCACATCAGTGATCTTTGGCCACTCATGCTTGTGAGGAAAAATCAGAAGTCTTGCTTCAGCTAGACCTTCCTTAGTTCTAGAATGCAGCAAACAAGGTGAAGCACCATAATTACATTTAGAGGTCTCTCCTGGATACAGAGACAAGGTCATGGATCTTTCAGTGCTATTCATATCCATGGGTATGATTTTAGCATGGGGATGCCATGACCAGAAATACACAGGGAATCATTCTGTCTGGCTCTAGCAGACTGGGACTTGGGGCTGTAGCACTACCACCATTTTTTCCCTTGTTTTTGTCCTTCCAAAGTATTTTTAAGGACATGGATCTTAGAATGGGTGGTGCTGAAGTGACAGCTCTGACACACAGCTGAAACCTTCAGGGCTGGCATGTGGGACTTTTTCTCTGCTGCAGCTGAACAAGGCAACCCAGAGCGGTCACACTGATACCTTGAGTCCAGAAGTATCATTTGGATACTGATAGGAGTATCAGTCAAAATGAGCCCAGCTGGGCGGCAGGAAGAGGCAACGAAGCAGCAGAACCAATCCCCACACACATGCCCTGTGGAGCAAACTGCTGGCAGCGGCAGTGCCAAACAGACCTCTGCAGGGAGAGAGACACCCACTGCCATCACCACCCTGCTGCATCATCCCTGCCGCAGAGAAGGGGGTAGGAAACTGCCACTGCAGGTCCAGAGCTGCTCCAGACAGCGCCAGCAGCCTCCATCTAGAAACAGATACAGACACAGATACAGAGTCAAATATGTTGCCGAGCAGCTAGAGAAGGACCTGAATCAGCGGGAAACTGCCTGAGAGGCTGAAACAATAGCCAGCCTCAGGCCAGAGCATGAACTGAATGCCGAGAGGAAGCTGGCCACCAAAACCTGAAAAACCAGTTAAAAACACTTGTCCAAAGCCAAAGAGCTTTAGCACGGCAATTTAAAACTGCTGGGGCAGGTGTGGAACCAGCGTTTTCCGGACTCTTCCAGAAGAAGGGGTGGGCCTCCCTGACTGCAATGCCACCGCTAAAGCCCTTAGGTGGGGTTTAATATGTCAAAGCCAAACCCTTCCCCTCACCTTAAACTCCGCCTGCCCCTAAAAAATGTGGAGGTGGGACGCGCCAAACATGATGTCACCTTCCTCCGCTGCCTGGGGGAGAGGTTTGACTCAGCAAAGCCAACCTTCTTCCCTCCTTCTCATCCCAGGTCCTGCCCACTGTGTAAAGAAGGAATTCACTTATTAGGAGGCAGAGTCCATGGTAATGTTACTTCACTCTGCAACAGAATTAGTTGAATTACATGAGAAAATTAGCAATAATCCTACAGAAAGTGAAATGGAGAATGTCTTGAGAATTTCACTAATGGGGGGAAATGAAATAAATCTTTTTGAGGAGGAAGCACATGGTGAAAATTCCTGGTCTTTTGCCTGGGGAACAACCTGTTGTGTGAAAAGTTTGGACACGTTGGAGGGGGAAGAACCCCTATCCTCGCTGAAAAATGTGCTCAAATTACTGGGATAGTGTGGGACCGTTGACCTTCTTCTGTGTTTTTGTTATTTATTTCAAAATTTAAGGATCGAGAGTAAGAAAACAAAATCTCAGCACCACCTCCAAAAAGTGAATTGGGAGAGGGTGGTGAATTCAAATATCCTAAGAGGCACCCTGGAAAGAAAATGGGAAATAGATGGGGATGCACTTTCCCTGTATTCTTAATGAAGCTTTGCAAACTGCTCCTGCAGTGCCTCTTTCTGGCAGCAGTGGGTATTGAGCCTTGTCTGCCACCAGATGCTGGAGGCCGAAATGCTGCCACTAGAGAATCTGTATTTAGGAGAAAATGCTTTTATTATCATGTAAGTTTGTTGTTTTGGTCTCAGTAATAACCCTGAATGTTCAAGTATGTCCTCACCAGTCAGGAGACGGGGTGTATATCCAGACCTCAAATGAAGAACCACTTAACCAGAAGTGGAAAGGACTTTTGATCCCATGGCTATGAGACCTACAGCTGGAGACTCCTAAATTATGTTATTAAAGTCAGCTCTGGACACACAGAATTGTACTGGATGGTACAGTAAACACAACTCTGCTGCAGATAAAGCTGCAATGGAACAAGAAACTATAAAACGAAAAACATGAAATGGTTTACCTTTCTGCTCATTTCCAGAGCAATGTCCCTGGTATGGCAGCATGGCTGTTTGTTCCTGAATTAGTCAACCATCCTAGCAGGACCTTGTACCTAACACCTGCAATAGCAAGTATGGCTTTGAGTGCCAGAGGGGTAAGAGAACAAGAAAGAGAAGAGAGCCTTGTCCTTTTCCCTAAGGATCACTCTAACATCACACACATAGAACAAATACTACCTGACCAATGGAAAAGAAATTTTGGTTTATGGACTTCAGTCTGAATTTGCAACATAAAATGTAACAGAAAGACTAGATCTGACAAAAAAACCACCATGTTATCTAAAACTGAAAAGGTCTCAAAAGGATAGTTAGCTGCTTTAACTTAAGTTTGCCTACATGGTGCTAAGAATCTGAATAGTATTATTAGGGTACTGGATAATTTAAATAAGATAATTTTTTGCCAAATAAGCTTTGGTAGTGATTGTTGCTTTCTTGATGTCTTCTAAATGTCTTTTTACAGACTTTTATTGTTGGTTTGATTAAAGGATCACCAAAACTTTCTGTGGCAGAGAACATAAAAGAATACCAAGTGGATAATTCCTCTTTATGAAGTAGGTCCAAGTGGGACTGAGTTTTCTCCTCCTAGAGATGTTTCATGGAAAGACGAAGCGGTGACAGGATGGAAGAATTGCCGTTCTTCACTTCATTGAGTGTTTACATGTTTTTAACCTGCTAGGTTTTAGGCCATTTATGCTCATATGTCTTATATAAGTTTGTTGCAAGCCATATTTTGAAGTTTTTGTATTTTCTCTCTGGTTGCCACAGTGGGTGGAGAAGATTCCTCCCTGAATTTACCGTAGGCAAATTTTTATACTTCTTCCCATCTCAGAGCAAAGCATAAAATTGCTACACCAAGGCCAGTATGTGTAGTAATAGTAGGTGATGTATAGAGTGTGATTGTGCAGAAGAAGGGCATGTAGAACTGTTGGTGGCCCCTGGAAGCAGGGAGAAAAGGAGCTGACAGAGGAGCAGAGGTAGCAACTGGAAAGCTCCCTCCAGCTGTAGAAAAAGAAGGCATAAGTGGCTAAGCTGACGAAAGACAAGAAGAAAGATTTTGGGTTTGAGAACCACAGAAAGGTTAGGTAAAGTTGGAAAGGTATTTGGTGTGAACCCAGGACCTTGAGTGAAATTATATGCTGAGGAGATTGGAACCTCTTGAGTTTTATCTTTGACCCCACCCCTGAGGCAATCCAGACTATTACAACTATTAAGTAATTTCAGATGACTTTACTGAGAAAGGTTGCTCTGCTGTCATTTTCCAAAACACAGTGAAATGATTGCTCTCTGGGTGCCTGTTCCCTTCTCTGCCCCCATGACAGCCAAAGTGAGCCCATTGCCTGCAGGAGGGGTGTGTAGATGGGGAATATCCTGGGGATAGACGGCCAGCATGGTGCACTGCTATTGTGATGCCAAAATTCTGGTGGGGAGAAAGGTTCTTGTGTCTCATTTTGCAAGCTGAGCTTCCTATCCCCTTTCAAATCCTTTCACAGTCTAGTGCTCTGTCAACAGTGCTTCATTTCCATAATGGGAATTCTGAAGTCCTTTCCAAGAAGCTTTGCCTGAAAGAGAACAGGTCTGACTTGCAGTGCATTTCTCTGTAGGCCTTAGGAAATCACCGTGTCAGCCCCTACCCACCTACTGCCTGAAAAGCGCATGTGAAAGACTGAAGCTTTGCCAGCTGTGACAGTGCCCCAAAGAGAAGGCAGTTAGGGGCAAAATAATGAGAATTATTGAGGTGTTGGCATGTCAGATACCAGGTGGGTGAAAAAAAAAGACCTTAAGCCATCTGTAAGTAGCTTAGCTGACAATCAGAGAGGGGAAGATCCAAAGAAAGGAGGAGGTAAAAACATCAAAGGAATGAGAGGACTATGTATAGAAGTTGAAAGTAGCAAAAAGGGGAAAAAAAAAGAGTAATTGGTTAAAATACTGAAAAAATTAAGCAAGGCTTCTCTTGGTGCTGGATGATACATTGGAGAATGGTGTTGGCAGCTTTGGGTGCCCATCCCAAAGCCATTACCTGTTTTCCCTCAGCCCTGACAGGTCCAGGCAGCCTTTTTGAGAGTGTTGTCTCACAGGGCGCACAATCAATCATAAGCTTTTGATTGTTTTCAAAAAGAAGAGAGTGATGTCAAGTTTGTTGTAGAAGTTTTCTCTGGGGAACACAAAATGCATTTTGAATCCAGTTTGAAAACATAGTTGGCCATTGCTTGAAAAACTCCCCAAAGAGGTTTGTGGTATTTCACTGAATTCTCCTACCTCTGTTCAAAGATTTCATTAAAAAGTTTAAAGAAGCTTTTATTTTCAATGGATTAATTAGATGTCTAAGTACTTGCAAGCATACTCTACTCCTTTCAGGATCACCCATATGGAAAATATATCTAAAGAATCACCTTCTGAAGGGAATGCCATACATTTTAAAGCAGTTTTGTTAGTTTGTTTGCTCATGTGGAGCCAGAAGAAATGAGCAACCTGAAGATGAATTAGACTTCATTTAATCAGGTTTTGGATAAAAGACCTATGTGTTAATGTAAAAAATAGTGTAAGAAAGGTTGGTATCACTGGGTTTTGGAGTGGGCTCAGGTACCAGCCAGGACCAACACAGAAGGTGGCCTCCAACATGCTGTGTTGGTTCAAGTGCCCCATCCCAGTGAGCTGGACATCCCATTGTGATGTCACACCTACTGTCACCTGGCAGTGAACTGTGATGTCTATAGGGTTAGACTATGACCTCACATCCCTTGCGGCTTTCATTCAGGCCCAGAGAGAGCCTGACTCAGGCTGGCTTAGCTCTGATTCGCACGCCATGTGTGTCCACAAGATCTGGAGGATTGAGCACAGAGACAGCAGGAGACCAAGGTTTCTCCATTTTATTGCAGTGTGTGAGAGTCCTTGGTAGTACCAGCGATGGGGAGCAGCTTCTCAGGACTCCTTGAATTGCCATGGAAAACAGACAGAGCCATGGAGACAGCGTAGAGCTGCCCCATTTACCACGATGAGCAAGAGGGTGTTGCTTATGTGATATCCTGTGTCCACGAGTTCTGCATGGGCTGCATCCTGCGTTGGGCAGAGAAGAAACCAGAATGCCCACTCTGCAGAAGACTGATAGAGTCTGTCAGGTTTTCTCTCAAGGAACAAAAATATCTAGAGTGTGTCCTCACACCCCAGGGAGAATCACCAGAGACCAGCAGACAGGCAGAAAGATCTCTTGGCCTCCTGGATGGAAACAGCTGCCTGTGCCCTGGAGTGGTTCCTGTGCAAGGGACACCCTCCCCAGCAGAGCAGGGATCTGCAGGGACAAAGGCTGTGGGTAGCCTGATGCCCAAGGTCTGGGCAGAGCTTTTGCAAAAAGAAGAGCATGTTCTTGACCCCATGCTGCCCTGGCTGCACCAGAGGCTGGAGGCAATATATGGGTCCCAGTGGTGGCTGGCAGTGAGAGCAGAGAACAGCATCTTATATGCCATGTGCCTCTGCAGTCCACATGGGGAGGTCATGGTCCAGACGCTGCAGCCTCTCCTGGAGGAATATACAGAACAGCTCGTTTATGGTACTGTCAATTTCACTGTGGGCCAATGCAGTGAGGAGGCCCAGAGGCTGCTGTGCTCCCATGCCGCTGGGAAGGAGGACAACAGCCCTGAGGCTAGTTCCCACTCCACCAGCTCCACCCGCTCCCAGAGAGGGACTGCCACCTGGCATCCAACCCCTGCCAGCAGCCCTGCAGGCTCTGACATGGGGGACCAACCCAGCACATCAGAAGCTGCCCTCTGTGCCCTCTGCATCCTCCAGCCCTCAGTGCCGATTGGTACGGAGCAAGTGCAGCCCCAGAAAGAGCAGGGGGAAGTGGTGGTGGCAAGTTCCTCTGCCCAGGTCAGCAGCCACAGTCCTGCTGTGCCTTGTCAGGGCTGGGAACACTCACACATGGGGCCCCGCCACCCCACAGAAAGGATGGCCCCCAACCCCCAGGACTCTCCATGGAGTACAGAAAGGCACACAGAGAGAGAGTGGAGCTGCCCCATCTGCCATGATGCTCCTGAGGATGCTGCTTCTGCAATGCCCTGTGGCCACCAGTTCTGCCNCATGCATTGGACAGACAGGAAACCAGCATGCCCAGTCTGCAGCCGAACTATTTTGATTGTCAAATTTTCTGTGCGTGAAAAAGATGACTATCTACAGTGTCTTGTCACACCCTCTGGAGAGTTGCCAGAGATCCAAAGCCAGGCAGGAAGAGCTCCCAGCCACTTGGCTGAAAACAGCCCCCATTGCCCCATGCCATCTCTGCCGTCTTCTTCACAGGGGATACTGTCCCCAGCTGATCAGGGGGCTATGATGCCAGAGGCTGTGGGGGGCCTCCTGCCCAAGGTGTGGGCAAAACTCTTCCAAGGTCAAAAGCATCTCCTAGACCCCATGCTGCCCTGGCTCTGTCAAAACTGGAAGCAATATATGGGTCCCAGTGGTGGCTGGCAAAGAATGCAGAAGGACACATCCTGCAGGCCCTATGCCTCTGTGGTCTGGATGGGAAATTGTTGTTCCAGATGCTGCAGCCTGGCCTTGAGGGATATACAGCACCACTAGTCTATGGTCTTACTAATTTCATTGTGCACAGATGCAGCACAGAGGCCCAGAGGCTACTGCAATCTCACACTGCAGGGGAGAAGGACCACGACCCTGCAGCCAGCTCCACTGGCTCCTGGGAGAAAAATCCTGCCTCTCCTGCAAGCAGCCCGGAAGGTTTTGATATGAAGAACCAAGCCAGCACCTCACAAACTGCCTTCTGCAGGGATTCTGGCTGTCCCTCATCTGTGTCCTTGTTTGCAGAGCAGGTGCAGGCCCAGAAGGAGGAGCTGAGGGAGATGGACGAGGCAGGTTCTGCCCAGGGCAGCAAATGCAGACCCTCTTCTTCCATCCAAGACAGGAACTTCTCACATGGGGGGTCCCGGCACTCCCAGAAGAGGAGGGCCCCCGGCCCCCAGAACTCTCCCAGCCTTACAAGAGGCCACTCCAGTGGTGGCACAATCAAGGCTCCAGCAAGTCTTTATTCAAAAGGTAGAAAATAAATTGTTATTTCCCTGACACAGTCACTGAGTTCTGCTTTGTCTCCCTTCACCTAGGGCCTGTCGCTGATCCCATGACCCTCCACAGTCCAAAGATCCATGGAGCTGCAGGGCCCTGTTGGTTGTACCTCCCCCTGCAGGAAATCCTGCTGCAGTCATGACAGTGAAAGAGGTTCTGAATGGAAAGGGAGCAGTTCATTTACACTGGAGAATGTGTCAAATAAAGGCCAATGTTGCCTATGCACAGATGGAATAAACATGCTGCTCCATACAGTGCCTTTCTCTGTGGCCAAGGGGAGAGGAAGGACACTATGGTCCCTTGGTCAGAGGAGGTTTCTGGGCAAACAGGCTGGCAGGATGGCTCCTGCCTGTCAGTCATGAGACTGAAAGGATGGTGTCCCTTCCAGGGTACAGGGCACTGGGGTTTCAGAGCAGCTTCTCTGAATCCAAATACCAATTTATAGGGATAACCAGAGTTCTGTGACTGATCACAGCACTCAGAACAGATTGGATCTGGCAAAAGAAAACAGTGGCCTTGATGCTGCTTGTGAAGCTACATACACTTGGGTGGAGAAATGGGCGTCAAGGAAGACACTCCTTAGCTGACCCCTTGGTTGATCCTCAAAGTCAGGAAGTGTCTGACTGATGGAATGATTCTTTCTTCCTTACTTACTTTCTCTCTCCTTCCCTATCCCCTTCTCTCTCCTCTCTCTCTCCCTTTCCTCTCTCACTACCTTCCCTTCTGTCACCCTTCCTCCATTTCTTTTCCACTTTCTCTTCCCTGTATCTCTTCTCCCTGTCTCACTGAAGAGAACAACTGATGGGACAGCATATCCCACCAAGACCAGGATCTTGGTCTTCCTGGAGTAGAAAAAATGTTGTCCCGTGTAACTTATTCTGGACAACTATACTATATGGACAACTATACTATATAGACAACTATAGCTCCTTCCTGCATCTATGGGATGAGGTTCCATTGCTGGTGTTTTTGAGGAGCACTAATACAACAGCTGGCCAGGAGCTCCAGCTTCCACAAGCATGGCAGACATGGTAAGCAGAGAAGGACGTGGTACTGTGGGCAAGAGTCAGTGGCAGTGGATGGGAAGGTATTGTGCTTTAACCCAAGTCATCAACCAAGCACCATGCAGCCCCTTTCTCACTACCAGGCATAGTGGAGAAGGAACTGAAATAGTGAAAGTTACAGAACTCCTGGGTTGATATAAACACAGGTAATAGGTAAAGCAAAAGCTGGACACAGAAGAAAAACAAAACAAGGAATTCATTCACTGCCTCCCATGGGCAGGCAGGTGTCCAGCCATTCCCAGGAAAGCAGGACTCCATCATGTGTAACATTTACTTGGGAAGACAAACACAACAACTCTTCATGTCCTCCCAGTCCTCCTTCCACTCTATTACATCATGCTGAACATGATGCCATTTTGCAGTTACTGCATCAGAATTCATCCATTCCATCTTTGCTTCTTCTGTGTAGCTGAGTGTTCCTGATCACCCAGAGTTGTTCTTCCTGTGTACCGACATGCAATAATGAAATATTCTCCATCAGAACCTCCAAACCTGCCTGCCAGCTACTGAGAGCGTAGTCCAAACACTTCTTGAACTCAGGCAGGCTTGGTGCCTTAACCACTTCCCTGGGAACCCGTTCCAGTCCTCAACCACCCTCTGGGTGTAGAAACTTCTCCTGAAATCCAACGTAAACGTCCCCTGATACAACTTAATGCCATTTTTTTGGTTCTGTCACTGGTCACCAGAAAGAAGAGATCAGTGTCTGCTCCTCCACTTTTCCTCATGTGGAAGTTATAGACTGCTAAGGTTTCCAGTGTTTCTTCTTTTGCTTTTTCTTATTAGGAGGCCTCATTGTGTCTATCACTTTTCCTTCACAGATTATGTCCACACTTGGACTTCTCATCCTTTTTTCTTTTTGTCACCCTTGGTCTCACTGCATGCTAAATATCTCAAGAGGTTGTATTCATTAGTATAGCAGTCACTGAATTATGATAATTATGATGAGGCCATTTTCTCTCACTAAACTTGCGAGCTCCTCAACTGTGGTCTCCATAGCAGATTTTGTATTTCCTTTATCCAGCAGATTTTTCACTTTTCATCCAGCTCTTTTCTCCAGAAGTGGCCCAGTGATCTGTTACTTTATCAGTTTCTTAATCTGCTTCTTTTGTCAGAGCAGTAGCATCTGCTGTGGTGTCCCCTCTTGCTCTACAGACCTCTCGATTCAGTAAAGGATTTTATTCTGTTCAATAGATTGCCATAAACTGTGAACAGTAGCCTGAGCCCTCCTCTGCAGAAGGGCTAACAATAATTTTCAACAATCTTACAAAAAACAGAACCTCTCCAGTATTTACTATGCTTACTGTCTCTTCTGTAATATTGATTGCTGTCTCTGCCTCTTTATCTCCTTTTGCCTTTTTCTTTACTACACAGTCCTGATCTGCTTACTTCTCTGGATGTGGTTATGACTCAGAGGACCAAAGCCTCTCTGGCTCTTTGTAGAGAGCACAGAATCACAGCATGGTTGAAGTTGGAAGGGATTTAGCATTGGTGCAAGAGAATTAGGTCAGGGAATACTTCAGCAAACTGGAAATAGTTAAGTCCATGGGCCCGGAGGGGATGCACCATTCAAATGCTGGGTGTTGAGGGAGTTGACAGATGTGAGGCCCCTCTCAGCAACCTTTGACCAATCACAGCAACTGTGGCCACTGCCCCAAAACTGGAGACAGCAAATGTGTCCCGGTTTAGGGCAAAT
>WBMY01005699.1:0-11776 GCA_013397315.1 Donacobius atricapilla
CTTGCAAAGTTGAGTTTTAAATGGAATCCTGCTATGCAGGGTATTTCAGAGAGGATGGTGGAAGTCTTTAAAGGAGGTGTGCTGTACAGCTTTAAAGTGTGGTGTACCTCAAGTGTGACTGAATTTAAAATTAAACCTGAAGTGGGGTGCTACACCTGCTGCAGTTTCACTTTCCTGTGAATTCATATGGCTTTGGTGTGGGTTGTGTTTAGAGGCTCCGGATCTCCCCTCTTGCTGCTCAGCTGGTGTATGCAGATGTAAGCGCCAGTCCCACTGCTGGTGTTGAATTTTCTCAGAGTGGGGAACTTCACCTGAAATTGCCCTTGTGGGATGAGCACAGGGCACTGGAGTCCCATGGGCCAGGTGATAATGCTGGAGGCTGAGGTCTGGCACCAGGGCAAGAGGTCCGTGGTGTGTATTGTGTCTCCAGAAAAGAGTCACTTGCCAAAGCTTTGATTTCAGTCGGTGTTTCAGGTGATAAGTGGCGTGTTTTCCATCAGGAGAGTAAGTGGTTTGGAAAGGCCGTTACCTGGGCGCCTGGCTATCGGTGGGAACAAGATAAATGTGTGTGAGGGAATGAGCCATGTGCTTGGACATGTATCCCATTGGGGTGATGGTAGAAACTGGTGATTTCTGCTTGGTGGCACACTCTCTGCTCACTATACTGGTGGAGGACAGGTTGGGGAGGCTTCAGTGGGCCGAATGGAATCACGTGTGGACACATGAATGCTGATGGCATGATGGGTGGATACATGGTTTGTTCATGTCTGGAGTGTATCAACTTCTTTGTTAGATTTTTGTACTGATTTGGTGGATTATGCTTTATTCTCACATTTTCTTAGCGAGTTGCTTTAAATCACAGTGCAGACAGAAACTTCCTCGCATATTTGTGAANGGTCAGTGCTTTCGTAGACCTGATGTCTACATAGTTGGTTTGTGAAACCTGACTCTTGATAGCGTGTAGATAGGAGGTGGTGTGGGCAGAGCACCAGCCTGTAACTGTTTTTAAGATGACTTTGACAGTTTCCCGAAGACGAGTCACATCTTGGGAAGTTCTGGGTCCCAGAGCCACTGGCTTCGTTCAAACTCTACCCAGAATATGTTGTTCCTTATGGATTCCACGTGTCTCTGAGCTGTCATGGTGATGGGGCAAAACTCCCCTGAGTGGCCACCTAAAGGGGCTGCTTACCCTGGCTGGTAAGGGCTGGTGGGGCTGCAGAATGAAATGCAAAGTGAGCTGATGTGGTGGCATCTGGAGACCCACAGTAGGTGGCTGCGATTTAAAAAACAAAAAACCCCCACCCAACCTTTCTTTCTCAAAAGGCTGCTTCTTGCCCTCAGGTGTTAAACAGACGGGAAATTCCTTCCCTTTTCCGGCTAATTGGAAGAACTAGATGTTTCTTTTCCTGGATTGAAAAGGAAAAAAACCCCATCTTGCTTGTTGGTGGAAAATGTAGCCGGTTAACCTGCAAAGTTCCTGCAGCAGTGTCATCCCTGCTCTTGCTGGCACTGCTGTCCTGGCAGTGGTGGGGAGCACAGACCGAACCTGGAGCCTGCCTTTGCAGGGAGCTGGGTGCAAGCAATACTCTGTTCAGTCGTAGTGAAGTGTTCAGTGCAATTAATCTCTGTTTAAACCAAATTATTTCAATAGCTGCATTTGTTTGTGAGAGCAGTCTTTTTGCCATGGCAGAGGAAATCAGTTGACCCTTGATTTTTGGACTTCTGGGACTTTGCCCAAAGTAGCTGTGGGCAGGTGTGCCCTGATGTCCTGCTGCTCACTTGTCCCCAGTGTATTTATGGCTGTCAGTAGGTGCCTCGGTGTGCTGCCCTTGGTCCGTGCTGTCCTTGATCAGTCAGGAACACTGCTTTGTTTGTATTTCTCTTTGTTGGGGTTTAACCCCAGCCAGCAACCAAGCCTCTCACAGTCACTCATTCACTTCCCTACCAGAAAGATTAGGGAGAGGACCAAAAGGGTAAAAGGAAGGAAACTTGTGGGTTGAGTAAAAGACAGTTCAACGGGGAAAGCAAAATCTGAGCATGTAAGCAAAGCTAGGAATTCACTGTTTCCTTGGGCAGGCAGTTGTTCAGCCATCTCCAGGAGAGCAGGGCCCCATCGTACGTAACAGTGACTTGGGAAGGCAAACACCATCACTCCAAATGCCCTCCCGCTTCTCCTTCTTCCTCCCACTTTATATACTGACTGAGATGTCATATGGCCTGGAATCTCCCTCTGGGCAGTTGGGGTCACCTGTCCCAGCTGTGTCTCTTTTCAATCCCCCATGCATCTCCAACTTCCTTGCCAGCATATCAGTACAAGAAGCAGAAAAGGCTTTGGCTGTGTGTAAGCCCTGCTCAGCAGTAACAAAAATTTTTCTGTATTATCAACTCTATGCTCAACACAAATCCAGAACATAGTCCCATACTAACCACTGTGAAGAAAATTAACTCTACTCCAGCCCAAACCAGCCCATTGTTTTGCATGTCAAGTTCAGCAAATGCTGCTTTAGTTTTTCACATGCTTCCCTTCCATGTGGCCCTTTCCAACTGAGAAACGGTTTCTGGATCCCCTCCAGGCCAGTGTTACCCGTGCTGTCTGGCACTGCTGAGCCTGTTGCAGTCGGTTTGCAGGAGGCAGCTCTGGACTTGCTGTGTTACGGGGAGTACCAGATTACACCTGGTCATCCTTGAGGTCTGCTTGAAGGTGTGGAGTNAATTCATAGTCAAATTATTATCTATTGTTAAAATTGCCTTAATTATCAGATGTTTCCTTAGACATGTAGCTGTTTTTTAAGAGGCTGAATAGGCGTGTGTACATTGTGCGGAACGCCTGAGCTGCACAATGTTTTCAGTACTGTTTTGTAATTTCAGGGAGATTTTCTGTGGCTTTCGTATGTCAACAGGCTTTTTATTCATACGGAAACAGCAGCACAGCAAGGCCAACACGACAGCGAGGCACTGTTTTGGGTCTCTGCATCTCCCCTCTTGGTATTTCCTTAGTACCTGTGGAGCCAAGGAAGTTCAGGATGAAGCATCACTGCTGTGTGTGTGAGATGGCTCCGATAGGAGAAGGTTCCAGATGAGCATTTTGTGTCTTGGAGATGCAGGTAGCATCTGCCCAGTAGGGCTGTGACCTCTGTCCGGAGGCTGGAAGGGTCCCAGTTGCTTGAGCTGGTGATGTCTGTGTTCTTAGCCTGCTTTTGGTGTTGGATGGTGGCTTTTGCAGACCACACTGTCCTGATTCTGTGCAATGGATTGCCAACCCTGGAACCCTCACGGATAGGGAAGGACTGCCAGTGCTTCTCAAGAAGTGTCAGACGTGTGGTTCTCATCTCCTGTCCTCTTCATACATAGCTATTCCCATGGACTCACCATAGATTTCTGCGGATGTGCATGTGTGTTGAGTTGCACAGGCTCAGTCCTTAACATCTGCAGATGTGGGCAGCACCAGCAAGGAGCATCATGATTATTCAGTCTGCTGCAAAATTCTTTGCCTCCTGTCAGAAGAGGAGCAATCCTCAGGGACCTGATTTTTTTTTTTTCCTTTTTTTGCCTTTTTTGGTGGGGGGAAGGAAATTCTTGTTAGCCACAGAGGTCAGGATGTGTGTCTCCTCACTGGTGGTCAGGCTGAGAGTGAGCTGCCAGTCCTGGTCTCCCAGGCAATAACCTCCTTGCATTCCTCACATTCCTCCTGCTTTCTCTTTCTTTTGAGATTATGAAGATAACTTCCTTCTCCCATTGCTAAGCAATTTGAGGACCCAGTAAGTTTCCCGCTTGTTCCCTAAATTACCTTGTGTGCTCCAAGATGCCCCGTGGCAAACCCCTCTGGTACCCGGAAAAGTGCAGTTCGTGCTCTTCACTGGGCTGTGTGCATCTCAGGAAAAAAGCTGCTGTGTGTATTCTCATTGCCAAGTGTTTTAATTAAAGGAGATTACTACTTTGTTGTAGCCCGTCTTACCTGCTTCCTGGTTTGTTAAAGAAGTGTTTCATGAAACTATTTTGCTCTTCTATGAGAGATTTTTGTGGTTTTCTTTGCCCGTGCAGAATACATGCAGCCTGCAGAGGCTGTGGCTAAAGCACCATGTTTGTGCCAGAGAATTTTCTTTTTTACATCTTTCTGGTCTGGGAAAGGTGCTCAGATAAAAATAGTGTGTTGGGAAGAGAGGACCTGGTAAGAAAGCATTGGAAGCTTTATGTGTGCAGAGTTGGTGGCAGCCATGTGGGCTGTTGGCGGGCTTTGCCCCATGAGCATGTGGCTGTCGTAGTTTTCTTAGGATGGTGTTTTCTGTTTGCAAATGGCCGTGGATGGCACAATCGTCTTCCCTTCTAGTTCATGCCTTGCAGTCTATCACCTCTCATGTCTCTGTGGGTCCTGAGAGAGAGGAGGGAGGTGGGACTGGGAAACATTCCTCAAGGGCAGCAGTGCATCACCTCACTGGCTAAGTGCTTGGAAGGATGGAGGTGGTGCTTAAAAAGTGTGTGGGGGGGATACCAGCTGATGGTATCAGTCTTAATTAAGGGCTACTCAGTGTTGATTTTAATGTGAAATCAGAACGGTAGTACCTCTTTGTCAATGTAAAGCATTGCCAGATTCTCCACCTCCCCAAAAACACTCTTGTAAATACTTTTTTTGTTGTCCATCTTCTAAGCAGAGAAATAAAACGTTAGTTTCCTGTCTTTCTACTTATATTTTCTGTGGCTTACACAACCAGTGGCTAATGGATTTGTGGGAGTTCCCTGTGAGGGACTTCTCGCTCTCAAAGCTTTGGTGTTGGAAAGGTATGTAGATGGTGGAAAGGGGCTACCCTGAGCAAAGGATTTTGAAGTAATATTTCTCTTAATGTTTCCAATTTAGAAGCTGAGAATTGTCTGGATTTTAAGCGAATTCATATGGGAGCAAACGATGATGAAATGTTTAAAATATGTTTGAACACTTTTGTGGGAATAGGAGCAGTTCTTATACAGGGGAGGCTGCAGCTTTCGGGAGGTGAAAATATGTGGCCCTTACACATTGTCAGCATTGTTGCTGCTTTTTTTTTTTTCTTCCTTCTTTTTCGTTTTTTAAAAATGCTCATAGGAAATTGGCTTTGGTAATTGAGTTTCTACAGAACCACAACATCCAATAGTTGTTCCTTTCCAGGGGTCACCCTTAGGTTAGTTTAAGTAATGTGCAGTCAGTTTAACCTCTTGTGGTTTGTAGTGCTATTCTAGAAATTACTGGTGATTTGGGGTGTGTTAGAGTAACAACTTCACAGGAAAACCCCAAATGTCAGGGTGTCTGGTTTTCAGAGAGCTCTGACCGCTTGCCTTGTGCAAACCAGGCACCTTGAGGTACGTCCTTCTTGCATTGGAAAATGCAGTTAAAGCCTTTATGGCCCGTTGACTTTCCTTTTGAAAGAAGTTGAAATAACCCTGGGTGATTTGTTTACCTACACTGACTTATAACATCCCCCCTCCTTGGGAACACCATGCAGAACCCGTGCTTGGATGCTCTGTGTTGGGTCATATTGCCCTGCGTGGCACTGATGGAGGAGCAGCAGTGCTCTGGACCCCCAAATCCCAGGGTTTAGGGGATTTGCTGGCAGCAGAGGGCCAGCTTTAAGAAATTATGACCTGGGGCTTTAGCTTTGTAGCATTGACAGTTTGGTATATAAAGCTCTGTGTTGCAGGCTGTGATGACAGGGGGTGATAAATCACTCTTGGCTGGTACTACAGGTTCTAATAATGGTGTTTTAAAAAGATTACATGGGTTTTAATAAGAACTTTTTGCTTCTTTTTACTCTCCTCTTTTTAAAGAGTTGAGCCTGTTTTGGTTCATCAGTCTTGGAACATAAAGACAGAGCCAGGATTTTTACTGGGCTGAAATGCAGTTTTTTGCTTCTCATACAAACATGAGGATCTTGTTTAAGTGTCTTTACAGCCAACTGGCTGGCAGCATCCTCTTTGCAAGGGAGCTGGCTTGTTTGTTTGTTTGTTTTAAAGGTAACTTTGCCCCATGGAAGATTAAAAGCAAGCAGCTTCTCCCAGTTGTGGTGAGTACTGCTATTGGAAAGAAATTAGTGATAGGGAGAGCCATGCAATAAGGGGGATAAATAACCTCCTGCACCTTCCTTGGCTTNCTCCTGCACCTTCCTTGACTTTCCTTGGCCCATTCCCATGGGAGGGACAGAGCATATATGTGATCAAAGAAATGGGCACAATTACAAGCCTGATGGAAAATCAATCCCTTGCCAGCTATGTATGAGTACCCAGGTGGGCTTTGCCTTTACTCTTGAATAGTGTGGGCTGGGGTTTTTTTTTTGTGTACCTGCCAACCTTAGGGTTTCTCAAGTGTAGTGGCCAGCAGTCCTGGGGGAACACTGGGTGCCTGGTGAGCCAAGGCAGTGAGGCAGTAGTTCCCATGTCCCTTTGCCTGGGCAGAGGCGCTGGGAGCAGCTGGCAAACACCCGCCATGCAGATCAGGGGTCAGAGTGGTGCTGCTGGTTTAGTTTGGACTGGAGGAAAACAAACAGGCTTCCTTTTGAGTTTTGGCTTCGTTTAGAGACAGAACTGAGGGTGCCATAGGGCCATACGCTTTTCTTCTTGGTGGGGGAAAAAATGGCTTTAATAGCGTCTGCTAATGATTCAGCACTGTTTACATAATAATTGCGGTTCGCTTTCATTAGCTCTCATAATGAGATTGCTTTCTTCCAGTGCAATCGCACTTGCTGGTTTGGTTTTACATGCTCCTGCCTCCCTGCTCCCTGAGCATGGCAGTAGGATTAGGAGGGAGTGCAAGGGCTCTGTGCCTGGCCTGGTCACCCTTCCTTGGCTCCAGGCATGGAAGAAAGCTCACAACTGCTCACTGGAAAGGAGAGGAGGTGAAGGGGTTTTGTACTGCTGGGAGCCAGGTGGTGGTTTGGAGCATCATCACAGTGGTTTGGAGCATCATGGCATCTTAGTGGAGTTGGGTTTAAATCCATTTTGCATGAGGTTCTCTCATCTTTGTATTGAAAACTCTTGGGCTTACCTGTTTGCGAGGGAGGGAATCCAGTGATCTGCTTCCACCCAGAAGAAGAAGCCAGGTCCTTTTTTCCCCCAGCTCCACCATATCAGAAGCACTGATCTGTGACAGTGGACGTGCATCAAGGATATTGTTTGTAGCTGCTGCAGCCTAATGTTGATGTCGTACTTGTTTGCATTCCATGCTTGAGTAATTGTGAACGGTGGTGATGCTCCCTAGGCTGCAAGTGCCTGCCTCCTGCAGCACCCAGCTGCTGTGCCAAGAAGCTGCCGTGAGCGCCGGGGGATAACACCCACTGCTGAGCTCTTTTAAATTAATAATGCCACTCGGAGGAAAATACAATAGCATGAGTGCTATCTTTTGAGAAGGTAAGGCTGGCTGTTGTTTGGTTGGGTGTTTTTTTTTCCCTTTGCAGCATAGTGGTGGGTGCATGAGGGTTTCAGAGCAGCCAAGTGCCAGCAAGGCAGGACATGGCTGACCTTGGCACAGCACAGGGCTGGAGCAGAATGGGTCCCCATGGAGCAGTGGGTGCTCACCCAGGGGTGGCGTGGGGAGTGTGGGGGTCTGTGTGTGTGGCTTTGCAGATGTCCTGGGGGACACATGCCCTCTCCCCTTTGGCTGCAAGTGCCTTTCTTTAGAAATATGCCTCAATTTGTTGTCTTTGGTAGGTTAAGGTCTGCTGGAGGGTCCTGAGCAGAGGATAAGTTGATCTTCTTTGCCTTTGCAAAACATAACACTTTTATCGGGGATTGGGAAAGGCATGACTGCTTTTGGCCATGTGGCTTCTGCTGATTAACTTGCGTAAATTTGGGCTGGTGGAACAGCTGTGGCTTGGTGGGTAGAGGAGGCTGGAAGAGACTCAAGGCTCAGGGCTGCTCAGCCCTGTTGAATCCAGCCCACTAAGGGGATCCTGGTGCAGGCGCCTCGTTAGTGAAAACTCCACATAACTCAGCCCTCCACATTATTAAAGGCTCCTTTATACCTCTTCTTGCTGTAACTCCTGTGAGAACAGCCAGTCTTTTCAGCAGCCTTCCTTATGGGGAAAATCCTGTGAGGGGAGCAGCCTGGCTGGCACGGTGCTGCTCCAAACCAACCCTGAAGCTCCTGTTGAAGCAGTCTTAGAGTGGGCAAGGGCGCCAGGTGAGCCTGGTGCTCCTGTCCAGCCTTGCCAAAACAAGGGCTGTGGGTCCATTTGCTACCCAAGTGGCACAGTAGGATCCTGAAAAATAATTGTGGAAAGTAAGGGTTAATTTCTGGGTATCAAAACATGCTCAAAAGGTTAAATGAGACTTCCTCCTTGTCAATGAATTACGGCTTGAAAATATTTGCGTTCTTTCCTGAAAGATTTAGGAATAATTATACAGCAGTCGGGGCAAGGCATTCCCAGATAAACTTAACAACTCTATAATTTGTACTCGAGGCAGGGTTTCCTGTAAATGATAGCTTTGTTTAATTTTACAATACTGTTTCCAAATGTTTGCTGACTATGAATTGCCAGCTAAACTGGACTTGTGAATTTGGAAGAGTATTTATTTGTTTGTAATTGCAGACAGTAAGAGCTGCTGTGTTAGGCTAAAAATTGGCATCTCCTTTCCAAGCTGTAGGCGCCTCTCCCCAGGCAGGTTTGGTGCAGTGGGCAGCTGATGTAGGATGTGAACAGCTTTCCAACTTCTCTGTACAAAATTCCTGAGCTTCTCTAGGATCTCCTCCTGCTCTGCCTTTCTTTTTCTGGGGTTGGGAAAGGAACACTGCAGTCACAATGCCCATACTTTATTTCCATTACTCAAAGCTGGAGTCATGCATAGTTACAGCCAAAGACACTTCAGCAGCTCTGGGGATAACAAGATAGCTGACAGACTGGAATGCGGATTTATCAGGGGTAAAAACTGGCAAAATTCCTTATTTCTGGTTCTTCTTTTTAAATAGGTCCTTCATGCTCCTGCTGCAAGAGCCCACTGCACGTTTAACCCCTTGTGTTCTCCCAGCTGGATCCAGGGATGAGCACTGGCACTGCCCATGTTTCTTTTGGGATTAAATTGCTCAGTCCCACATAGTTCCTAGGTGTTATTTTTAAACTGCAAAGGTCTTTAAGAAGTGCTTTCAATGGGTTTTTATTTTAAAGTGCAAGCCTTTGCACCAGATGTCTGTCTGAGTGACCACAGAATGTAAATTTTACTGTGTGTTGCCTTTGGACTGGCAGTTAGGAGACTACTGGGCAGTTAACATAGACAGATTGTGCCATGAAATCCGCTTCCTTGGATTTGATTCATATTAATTTCTTTCAAAGCAAATCTCTTCATTGGATTCAGTTTCATTTTGCTGTAGAGCTACTTTTACTGTGCCTTTGCTAGGACCTGGAAATACTTACATTGCTATGAGGGATAGCAATATTCAGCTCCATGGATTTTTCAGTTACATGTATATATTAATATTGCAAGACATTAAGCAATTTCTGTTTGGGAAATAAGTTATGGCAGAAGGAGCACACTTGGAAGTTTAATAGATTAAGTGAAATCCCTCAGTTACCAGAGGGAGGTTCAGAAGATAAGTCAGGCAGTTTAGGGAAGGAGTTTCAAGTTAAAATTTAACCTTTCCCAGTCTTCCGTAAGCAGTGGTGAAGCAAGATCTGCCTGGAGCCAGCCGAGTGCAGGAGCCTGGGGTGAGGGCTGTGACGTGGCCATCTGCAGGGTGGATGGATTTGGAGCTGGTGGTTGTGCCTGTGGTTGGGAGTCTCAACTGACTGAGAATGAAGAGAATTTCACTTTTTATTGGAAAAGGAAAGAATTGCTCAAGGATTGCAAAACACTTTGTTTTGGAAGAAATGTCATTGTTTGAATATAGCACAAGAGCAGGAGGGGAGCTGTCCCTAAGCCTGTGGCAGTCTTGGAAATCTTACCTGGGGGCTCAGGTGAAGCTTCAAGGCTGAAGTGTTAGCTTGCACTTTTCTCTGAGGGTGTCCAGGCTGGAGGGCTATACTCCCATTCCTGCCTCTTCCTTTGGTGGTGTAAGGATAGGGAACTTTATTTTTATTGATTTTCAGTTTTCTATTTTAAGCAGGAGGGGTAGGGTTTAGCAAGGAAAGTAAGTCTTGACTTTTGGACAGAAACACTGACAAGGTGGTGGCCAGCACTTGGTCTCTCACTGGGATAGTTGCTGACTCCTGGTTTTCTACCCTGTGTCCTTTCTGCTCCCTGCATTTATCTCCTTGGCTGAGCCTCAGGCACATGGATTTGAACCAGCATGGCCATCACCGCTTAGCTGCAGGCTCTTGTCTGGGTGCTGCTTGGCCTCTTTTGTCTGGGTGCATCCCCAGGACAGGTCCATCCCCACAGCGGGAAGCTGCTCTGGTCACAACACAGTCATCCACTGGAGACACCCAGCCCACATGGATTTGCCACAGAGGGCAGCCTTCCTGCCACAGCCTTGTCTCAGCCCTGCCAGGATCTCCCCATCTATCTGGTGGGTTGCTCGGTGCCTCCCCATTGCAGGGGCTGCCCATCGCTCCTCCAGGCTTTTTTTTTAGCTGCAAACTTTATTTCATAGAGTATTTTTGCTGACAGAAGGTGCCAGGACACAGCAGTGGCTATGGGGAGGGAGGGGAGCTCCTCTTCCTGCTTCAGAAAGGCTAACACAACTGATAGAGCCATCCCATCCTTCTAATCAGCCATCCCCTCCCTGGGGCTGACGGTGCCGGCGCTGTTCACCTTCCTGCTGGTGGATATTGACAGTCCCACCTGGGAGGTAGATGGCAAAGGTCCTGTTTGCACTCCCTACTCCCCCCAGGTTGCTCAGGGCTGTGCTTAAGAAGAAAAAATAAACCCCTTTGCTGCATGCCAGCAAAACCTCAGTGCAATTGTCCCCTGCAGCAGTTGGGTGCTGTTGGGTGCCGAGTGTGTTGTCTTCCCATCCCACCAAAGTTGTTTGCACAAGCCCAGCTGCTCTTCAAGACAGGATCAAAGCTGGGGTCTGCAGGTGGACAGTCTGTGCAACACCAGGGCTGAGGTGTCTCCCAAACTTGCCTTTTCCAAAATACCTAAGAAAACACGACCCTGTGCCACGTTCCCATGTGGAGCAGCAATGAGAAGGCACGTGCTTACACTGTGAAATGTGTTTGGGAGGAGGGTAGGGAACTCAAAAAACTTTAATTTTCAAAGGTTGAAGTGGCCTCCTGCACTCTCCTGTTGTCATCTGGGATGCTGCTGTCCCTCCTGGGAGGCATTTGCTCAAAGGTGGCAGCACAGAAATTGGCTTGGGAATTGTTGCAGAGATGTTGGGATTTATCTGTGCTGTGGCGAGGAGGAGTGCCTATGTGAAGCTGGCGGCAGATAAAGCTAGTGTTCACAGCTGCACCAAGGAGAGCAGCAAAGATAGGGCATTCTGGAGAGGGGGAGATGGAGGAATTTTTAATTTTCTGTTATCCTTATCTTAATCCTTTCTCCCCTCTCTTCCACTCTCCTTTTCACCTCGTCCAGGGTAGATTAAACTACTCAGCCTTGCCTTTTCCACAAACACTGGCAGGCTGGTGGTTCCAGATCTGGGAATACATTGAGAGTCTGTTTCAGCAGCGGGATGGGTTTTTGGACATAGGTTGTGTTGTGCTAGCAGAATACAGTGCTTGTGTGAGCTGAGTGGCTTCTGCAACGGATACTTGGCTGTTGGAAAAGTAACACTTGGTAGGAGTAGCAGTCAAGGGCTTAAAAGCATGTTTTTCAGGTCAAAAAATCTTATTTACAAAATCAGCTGTGGTCTTAGCTCTGAGGTGTTTTGTCCAAGGGG
>WBMY01005700.1:0-25421 GCA_013397315.1 Donacobius atricapilla
TCACCAAACCTTGACAAACTTACAATCAAATCAAACTTTTCTTCAATTTAGTATATTTTTAAAATGTATTAGTTTACTAAATGGATATCTCAATATTCAATTCCATCATGTCACAATTACTATTATTAGGTGTATAAAATTATGGGCTTGATACTGGCACAGTTTCTCAAATTTTTTTACTCTCATACAGTGAAACTGATTAGCATTTCTGACAGTAACTTGTACATTTAACAATTTTTTACTTTATTTACATTTTTACTATGTATCAATTTTATATATATATATCTAAGATTTGCTAACGTTACTTTTGTGTAACTTAACTTCAGCTTTCTTAAGTTACTTACAAATAACTCTTGCTTTGATAAGCAGAGAAAAAGTCCGGACTGTTATTTCACACCTCTTCCTCATTGTCCCTTGCTTTTAAAGTTACATAACATATATATAAAATGACAAGCTTTGACTCTGAAAAGTAACATCTCAACACTATGGATCATCTGTGGAGGTTGTCTAGAGATACAGGACTAAAACCCAACCTTGTCAGAACCATCATATTTTAAACTGCTTCTCAAGAAAAACAGAAAGCAAGCAAGAAATTGATTTCAACCAGATCAAATCTCAAAAGGAGGTACTCCATTCTTACTCTCCTCCCAAACCCTTTTTTCAAGAGAATACTTAAATCCTGTTTTTAATATCCAGTTTAAACCCCAAAATACAAGTTTATTTGCACTTGTGACAGAATTGTTCCAATAGTGCCATAGTATTGAGAATTAAAGACTAAATTTGCTTTATTAAATTTACTAAAGTCATTTGCTCACAAAAAGGAGCTTCTTGTTAACTCTTTTTTTATGATACTGGCTGCTGTAGAGAAGGACTCTAAAAAAGGCAGTCTATTTTCAGCATTAATTTTTCCTTACGAATGCAGAGTTTCAGGGAAAGGCATTAGGAAACAAAAAAGTCTGGGCTGCAGAAAAGACAAGAGTTTTAAGCATTGCATTTCCTATTTACCTTCAGCACCATCAATGCCTGCCATGTTAATGGAAGGTCCATTGGCACTTGTGCCTTGGATAGCCTTCAGCTGTTGCTCGAGCCGTTCCAGTTGGTACACAAGGGAGTTTTTCTCTGTGCTCAGGCTCTCTAACATGGTTTGCTTCTGAATTAGTGTTTCTGTCAGCTGATGGAGCCGATTTTCTAATTCTGTCTGACTACTACTGCTTAGAGTCTTGTTTGTGAGCTAAAAAAAGCAAAGAAAAAAACCATTCTAAATTCAAACTCTGACCAACTGATATATTAGAAAGCTCTATAATAACCTAGGCCTTCAAGAACCAAGTGACTCCACTGCCAAATTTCTATAGGATAATGCCATCAAAACTATCACTGGCCAGTGCAATAGAGGAAACAATTTCAACAGTTGCTAACTGTTTACTTTACACAAGAAACTCTATGTAAAAATGTATCATTCTGTTTTCCACCTATAATCATATGATAGTTTCTGTATAAGCCTAAATTTGACCACAACATCCTATGCCTCAGAGACAAGTTTAAACAGCAATCAACAGCAAGCTAATCCACCCTGGCTACCTTTCAACTTAGTGAGTATGTAAAAATGTTTTCAAGCAGGGAAGGAAAAATTCAGTACAAATGGGAAGAATCCGATGCCATTTTACAGGAAAACATGAATGAAATGGTGAAAATGCAGGATATGTTGCAGAAGAACTGAGGAGCATCAAGGCAGAAAACATGACTGTACTAGCAAATAGAAACTGCAAGGCCATCAAATGGATCAGGCATTTGACACAGATGATGTCATTCAATTTACAGAAAATATTTCAAGCAAATGGGAACCACCAGATCTGCCATATGTGCAATAGCTCATCTATCCACTACAGTCTTGGACCTCAGCCGTTTTTTGGCATCATATTCCACAAAGATGTGTAGCTTCATTAATAAGGAAACAGAATCAGCAGGAATTACAGATATCCAAAATCTGTACAAATTAAGTGCCTGCAACCAGGCAGGTGCAGGTAGTCCTGAAGTTCAGCACTACCAGAAAATTCATCTGCCAACATGCCCAAGAAATCTGTATCACATCACAACCATTTCCAAATCCTGAAAATGTAACTGCTCAGCTGACCACATCTGACTCCAGACTATCAGTTTCTCCACGAACAGCTTACTTTTCACTATGTTAAGGTAACTTAACAGAACAAGGCCTTGCCTTCATGCTGCCCAAGGAGACTCTGGGGGCTCACAAGTACGAGGAGGTTCCAAAAGGGATTAGACTGATGCAAGGGAAACAGGTCCATCAACACAGCAGTAGAACTTAGTAAAAACCTAAACACTAACAACTCTAATTCAACTGCTGATGTTGAGCAGGGACACCGGAGTGACGAAAGTGGCCAGGCTCCCGTGCTGGCCCCTACTGCCACTGGCCAAGACCCAACAGTGGGCCAGATGGATCACTGAGTCTGCAGGATATAACTTAGGTTCTTTGAAGAGTTACAAGGATCTTGGCAGAATTCATAATGACCTAATCAAACTCCAATGAGTTTTTTTAGTTTGCAAAAAGAAGAATGTTGATCCAACACCCCCTACCAAGTCTAGTTGGGACAGTGGTTGATTTTTTTCCCCCCATTTATATAAAAGCACATACAACTATAAAACAGGCTATTTACATGGTTCTCTTTTTACATTCCCTACTCTCGAAACTCTACTCTTTATTGAGAACAAGTACACTGTACGTCACTAGTAGAATGCTTACAGGATTTTTCAGGATAGTTTAGTCAAATGAGTAGTTCCTATCACTGTTTTCATAACTGAAGGTGATAAAATTATTTTCTATACACACCTGATTTCTGAGCTTCTGAATTTCTTCCTCTCTGTCTTTTATTCTGCTTTGCAAAGTATTCTTTGTTCGATACAATTCTTCTTCAGTATAATGGAGTTCCTATAAAATTTATCACAATTACACATAGAAGATTTTATACATATACGTATTTTGAAAGACAAACTCTAGTAATCTAGTTTCACAACAGGACACAAGAAAGCAATATGCTGCAATCAAATACAAACAGAAATATTATCTTAGTTACATGTCTCGCTAGGATGGGGGGTATGGGGATAGAGAGAGCTGAGCATCAAGACACAACCTACAAGGCCAATTAAATTCTTTTGTGGAGGCTGCTCTAACATAAATATCAATCCAGACTAGTTTACTACGAGTCCTACAATTTCATTGGGACCACAGTTTTATCTTCCTTACACTTTCACCATTTGTTGTAGTGCTATCTTAAAACGATGTCAATAATGCAACAATTACAAAATGCTTAGGGGGTATCTGTATTCCTAAAACAAACTCATTAATTCAAAGTACCATTCTTTAAGCATGTTTGAAAACCCTTGGCATAGCTATCTGTAATTCTGTATGACATCTTCCTCTAAATTTAGGATAAATTAACATAGCAGATAGGAAAGGAGAAGGAATAGTAGTAAAAAAAAATACCGAAGAGTAAATATAACTGTAAGTTTTGTTACTCCCATGATTTAGTGGCTATTTTAGCTCCCACTTACAGATCTGTCAAGCTTATGTTTTAAATTAAGACGATCTTCAAATCACTATCACTTCAGCTGTCAGTTGCTACAGAAAACAGATAATAATCCTGTTCTCCCTTTGAATCATCAGATGTACAGAAAAAAATGAAAACAACTCTACTTATTTTCCATCTTCAGTTTCAGAAACCTTATGACAATAGTTAAAGCAACTCCCGGAGAGAGCTGACCATAATTACATTAAGTATCAACACAAGCAATTATGTTAAAAGCACATGTAAATGGGTGTCATCAAAAGGAATATTTCAGTTTCTACAATAACTGATGCTTTTTTAAATTCACCTCACTCTTTCTATTGACTTAAAGCATATTCCTCAGAAGGGCAGGAGTAACAAAATACAATCTACCATCTGCTTTGACATAATAAACATCAGCTACCCATCAAGAGCAGACCTCGACTTTTGCCTTTTAATTAGTTCAAGCTGCAAGCATCCCATTAAAATGTAATTTCAGAAAGGATAGATAATCCTGTAAGATAAACTGTTCCCAGCAGATACGGAGGACTTGCGCTTTCTTTGTTATTAATTCTCTTTACATGAGCTTTTTCTTACAAGGAAAAATTTTAACAAAGTGCAAAGTATTTGTCCAATTCCTACTGCATATTAAGTCTGTTCACATGAAATATGAGTTTGCCTTTCTTTCCCTGCTCTTTATAGCACAAAACTGCTTAAATCAAGGCAGAATTTGCTCAAAAAGATGACACAATCTGACAGAATTCATTAACATAATTTTATTAGCATTTCTTTCACTAGAGCAGTTTAGAAGTAATGACAATGAGATTCAGAACTAAGAGTAACAAATGGATGAAATAAATTACCTCTAAATTGATACTACAATGAACTTGTTTTACAAGCTACAACTTATGTATTAATTGAGCACAGGAAGTTTCACAGTAGCCACTTTCAGTATTAGGGTTTTTCCGATATAAAAATGTTACAGTTGTTACTATATCCCTGTTGTTTGATTGTTTCCCTGCTGAATAAAATTTAAGATCCTGATCAATTCTGTTCACTCCCTTAGGGTCCTGTTTATTCAGTGGGAGCTCTGTTCATGAGCAATATCCAGAAGGCCCTGACCTTTCCTTAGTCCTGGCTTCACTTCCCTTGACCTAGTGACATTCACCAAGCTTTTGGGGATTTCTTTGGAGTACCAGACAAAAAATTAATCCAACACTGCCCAAGTATCCAAATATTTTCTTATTAAGCCAAATGCTTTGCTGATGGCACCACCTGGGGCCTAAAAATAGATTTTAAAAACAGATTCCTTACCTGTTTTTGCCGTTCTAGTTCAGCTTCTGCCTCTTGCTTGGCCATTTTATGTGCTGATATCTGCTCTTGTAGGTCTTGAAGCTGCTCTCTCACTGACTCAGCTTCGCTTACCTGCTGTGTCTCCATATCCTGAAATGAACACAAATATAACAATTTCACTAACACTCAGATGTTATTGCAAATCAGTCATAGGTAACAGCCTAAGAAGTAGTATATGCAATGTTTCTTCAAAGGAAAAGGAAAGTGTGGGTGTATTGGATAAATAACATCTGGTCATTTTATACAGAATATTTTTAGTAACACATTAATAAAATAAATGCACTTTGTGAACATGAAAAGCCTCTGCTTCTTCATTCCTACTGTCTACAGGCTAAAACTTCATAAAATGGGCTTGCAAGCAGCTGGTGTGTTGAGGCTGTTATGCCAGCAGATGACTTGGATTACAATGCTTCAAGGATCAGTAGCACTTGCAGAAAAGAATACAAGTGATTGCTAGAGAAATCACTATGATTGTTAGGAAAGAAATGCTTCCCTCAAAAGGAGTACACAGTAGTGAGGGAAGAGAGAAGTAAGGTGATAAATACTAAAAACAACAGACCCACAGTATACAAGAGAACAGTCCTTTGTTGTAGCTAACTGCAAATACAGATGTAGATAGGCACAGCTACCTGCAGCTCTGTTCTCATCTGTTGTATTTGCCCCATTAGTTTTTGTATTTCTTCTCTCTGAGAGTCTCGCTCATGTCTCAGTTCCTCCAGTTCCACCGTGCTTGCTGTATTGCTATCCAGGCCTTCAATACCAGAGCCTTCCTTTAAGCTGTTTATCAACTTTTCTTTAGACTGGAAAAATAAGTCAATGCATTATTTATTGCAGTATTGGAGAAGTACTCAAGTAGAATATGCTATTATGACTGGTTTATCTGTTCTTCTATCCAATAATGACCTCAGATATTTGAAAATGAAAATACTTCCATGTTGATAATTTTTCTGATTTCCCACATGCCATAAGACTAATTTTACTGAAAGCCAGTGTTATCTGTGGAAGAGTACAGTTTTACTCTTTACAAGTGCCAGGAATGTTAAACTTGTCATGGATAACAATTTTGGCCCTCTCAGTACTGAAACAGACAAGATGCACACCAACAGACACTACAGACAAAACTGGCCCCCTTTTTCTTCTGCCAACAAAATCAAGAACCAAATACAGCGATGACTCTTCAAGGAAGGAGGATAAACTGTTTATTCAGAGTCAGCCTAGAGTTACCTCGACATTGACTTGGGATTTTAGGCTTTTCATATTTACCAAGACGATTTAAAACCTGTCCTTGAACATTTAACTAAATTAACTATTCTAAAAAGACATCTCTATCTTCAGCATCTTGCTAACATTTATAAACAAGACTCAAACCAACTACATCTGGACATGGAATCTTTGACAATTTATATAGCACAGAAGTTGGCACAAAATACCTGATTTTGCCACTGTTCATATAATGTTAATCACAAGCCACCTTTCAGGACATGGAAAAATATTTCCTGGTTACATGTTAAGTATCCATTCTATGCTATGTTTCAGCCTCAAGCAGAACAGTGCAATATTCTCGAATCAAGAATACTGGATATGGAATAAATTGTAGGTTTCATCTATTCAAGTATCTGGATCCACTCTTGGATGTGGAACACACTGACAGATGACGCACAATAAATGCAATGGTTCACTTGGATTTTTTTTCAGGTTCAGGATCTGAACTACCATTTCAATTCCGTAACTTCATCTATAAACTTAAGTTTACAAAAGGCAGACTGGTAGCTGCTCTATATATGTATCGTTACAGATATGCCCCAGAACACATTACAGGTCCATGAAAAAAAATACCACAAGTTAGATTATTTGCAGCATAACACCTTAAAACAGTTAAAGCATACAGATCACCCACCATTTCTTCACAACAATGCTTACTTGGAGAATGCGAGTAGCTTTCTGTTTATAGTCTGTCAGTTCCTGTTTTGCAGATTCTAGGTGGCTTTTAGTTACTTTGACTTGCTGCTGAAGCTCATCAGCTCGTCTCTTTTCATCTAAATACTTTCTCTCTGCTACAATTATCCCTTCTGCCAAGTTCTGGCGTTCTGCTTCCACTTTACTCAGACGAGCAGCAAATTCATTCTATTAGCAATAAAGAAACAATACTTTGTGTTTAAACACAGTCTCAACTTTAACCTAGGAAGAAAAAAATAAAGTTTAAAAGCAACTACACAGAGCACCACCTCCCATCTACCATCACCAACTTAAAAACACATTACTGCTACATGGAAAGAAACTGTGCTTGCTTAAGCAAGTGATAAATTATCCGAGTAAGAATATGCTTTTCTTTCCCTCACCACAAACAGTGAGGGAATAACAATCTTCCTATTATTCACATTTATTTAGCAAACTAAAAGCAAGCTTGCCCCTCAAAAAATATTATCAATTGTAATATGACATATTTTGAAGTGCTGTAAAAAAAACCCAAAATAGACACTGTTAAAGATTTTCATAGATGTTATTATACATAACAAAGGCCAAATTAAGTGTAGAAAACATTCTCTATCAATAATGTACTCACATCTTTACCACAGAAGTTATCCTTCATCTTAAGATCAGTAAAATTGCGTAACAATACATTGTGTAACAATGCTCCATGGAAAACTAAACTGATTACTGATTTACTTTTAAAACATGTATTAACATTAAAGTTAGCATGAAAACAACCCCAACAAAAATTGTCAACATTAATCCTTGAAAACTTTTACTCATGAAGCTTTGAAAATATCATATAAGAAATAAATTAGCATCTCAAGAGTATTTAATGCAGCGGACAGGACATCCTTCCAAGCAATGAGTACCCTGAAGAGAAACTGAAGTCAAAGGGAGGAGAGAGCACATGGAACCTCACGGATCTGATCTCAAAATCAGAGTCTTAAAGTCTTCCTTACTCTTCATGTCTAACCTGCATTTGTTTGTAACTTTCTTGTTCTCGCTTGAGTGCGGAGTCTGCATCACGCAGCCTCTCCTGAAGAGTTTGAAGGGCTTGATTTTGTAAACTGCTTCCTTCACTGTGGTCTTGAATTATCCTGAAATAGAGACACACATTAATTGGAAAAGAAGCAAGCTAGTGTGATTTTTCTTGTGGAAATACAACCTGGCTTCCAAACCAGCTTTGAAAATTTGCCTACCAGATTACTGCCTATAGACTACAGCTGTGAGGCCTGGAGTTAATGACTCGCACTTCTCCTCCCTGGCCTATATTCTGGAGTATCCACATCCTAGCAGTGAGATAAGTTCAGAAAAATCTTTATATTTGTCGATAAGCAAGTCTGTTTTTCAAGAAAAAAAAAATTCTTGGGACATTTAGCTTTACACCTCTGACGCAAACATAAATACTTTACACAAAATGGATTTCAATAATCAGATGCCAATGGATGCCCTATTTAATACTCATTTGTCCTGTTTCCACTACCAACTATAGAGTAGTTTCAGTGCAAACTTTAATCCTTGTATTTCAAATCTTTCCTCATTAGTTTATTATTTTTTATTCTGAAAGACACTAAATTATCTACCTTGATTTTTTCAAACTTACTACTATTTGCAGAATTCCACAGTATGAAATGATGAAGTACCGTGATTTTTCACTCTGCAGTGCTTCCAAAGCTTCCGTCCGAGTGCTTAAGAGCTGATCAGCTTCTTGCAACCGTACTTTCAGCACAGCTAGCTGGGAATCTTTGGCACCAACAGCTTCTGTCAGATCATCCACTCGAGCCTGAAGTTCTCTCACCACCCTGTCACTCTTTGAATGGTCAGCATTCCACTTTTCCACCTTCTCCCGGGATTTGTTCAGCTCTACAAAATAGGAAGTTTCTTTAAGTTTACAAAAGTAGATATTGCAAGGTCTTGTAAGCAGTCAGGATGCACCTATCTCATTTCTTAAAGAAAAAAATTAAATACAACCAAGCTGAACTAAAACTGAACATTTATGAGCTACCGGGAAGTAACAAATGCCAGATTGGCTGTCAAAGCACAACCCAGAAAATTTTGGAGGTGATCTCAAAATAGACATTTCCTTCTGAGTCACACTGCAGATGACAGATTTCACCTGTCCCATCCCCTGCTATGGCCTACTGTCAGATATCCCTGTGCCAAGAGAAATGTTTGCATAAAGCATCTAGTTCAATTCTAGTTTGAGTTGATTGTCACATTAAAAAAAATTGAAAAATACACCAGTCGTGAATAATGCATGAATACTTAGAAGCTTCTGTTTTTAATCTAACATCACACATTAAATTTCAGTGGATATTAGGGTTATTTGGCTTACGCAGTTACTGTGAAGAAAATGTGGTACCTCATTTTCATGCATAAGAGCAGGAGTTTGTTCTCTGTTTTTTTGTTCAATTTGTACTCACATTTTTTTACATTTGTCATTTCACTTGGCTTTGAAAAAGCCAGTGATGTCATACTAAAAATACTAATTTTATGTTTTTACTGTCAGTTTCTAGGCATCAGAGACTATAGTCTACTAAAGCCAGAAAATTGACAGTTTTAAGTATTCAAAGGAATTTGCTCATTTAAAAATAAGTATTTTCCAAAAGCCATTAAAATGCAAGAAAAGTATTTTGAACATGGTATTTGCTGCCCAGGGTTTTATTAAGATGTAAGCTTTGCAACTAACTTGAACGCATCATTTTAATCAACATTTTTTTTATCTTTGTAGTTGAACGAGCCTTTTAATTTCTCCCATCTCATTACATGGGAAGTCATACGTGCACACATACCTGAAGAGTTTTTATTATAAATACACAGAGCATTGTCTCCTAGCTCACTAGCATTTGACTAATGTTACAGCTGAAGTACCTTCTTGTGTTTCTTTGGACCTCTGTATTAATGAAGCCACTTCTTGATTTAAAGATTGAACTTCATTTCGCAGCAGCTGGTTCTCCAGGCGAAGATTGGACAGCTCATGGGATTTGGAATCATCATTAGCTGAAAGGCTGGGGCTGGTTACTGCACTCAGTGACGAACCCTTCAGGCCATTCCCTTGCGCTCCCAGGCCGGAGTCCGAACTGTCTGGAGTTTCTGCACAGAGAGATGCAACTTAGAACGAATGCATGTATTTGTAAGCTGCCTTTCTATAAACAGTAGTTCCACGTTCTGCATCAACGGTTAAGGAACAACAGTGGTAATAAATCAAAATAGTTTATGCTGAAATGGAATATGGAGCTCCTTCTCACAAGGGATTGCACAAAACAGGACTATTTACATGCACCATGCAGTGTTTTTGTTAATACTGCAAGACAAGACATAGAAGTTATAAAATTTCTTATTACATAAATGGCAACCTTAAGATTTCAAAACATTAACACTCTATTTATGACTTTGCTGCTCAGAGAAGTTCTCAGCAGCTGAAGAATAACAGAAAGCACTAGATATACATAGCAACTAAGTGCGGGAATTTTTACTACAAACTTATTCTGGGTTTCCATTCAGATTTTGTCAGTGCCAATTTTATTTTAAAAGAGAGAACAATAAAGGAACTACTAGCAGTATTCTGAACAACAGTCTCCTGGAGGGAAGTAGGAACCAACACCCCTTCCCCATCATGCACACACACAGTATCCTTGATTAATGCTGTGAAAGCTGCAAATCCACTGTGAAAGTCTTGATCCCCTCATGCAGATAGTTGGAAGCTTTGCAGCAATGTTAAGATAAAATGACATAGCAAGCAATGAACAAACAAGCAGGCAATCCAAACATATTACTGCTGAATTTAGTATGTCTCAGGTCAGTAACTGTTGAAAATCCACGGGGCCAGACTGCAACTAATTCTAAGCATGACTGCAGTGCAGTTGTTAAAACATTATTTACTTCCCCTTGTGAAGTAACCAAGCTGCTTCACCTTTCTCCTTACCACTGCAACAGCCCCTAACACCCAAACCCAGGGAACGGGGCCACACTATTAATTCTGAGCAACACCACACCAGCAAGTAGCAGCAGTGACAGGAAGATTTCTTCCACATTTTCTCAAGCCGTTTTCTGATTAAGAAGTGTAATTGTCTTTCCTTTGATTTATTTACAGTTTCCAACTTATTAAATAATTTAAACTTATTTCTTTGTCTGGAAAACTCAGTAGATTAATTAAGCTAATGATGCAAGAAATGAGCCATTTATAGCACAGATTAGATTATAACCATGGCAATATACAAAGTATAATGTTAATTGGTTTTGTCTATAGCTAATGTATCATAAAATACTTCAACAGATTCTGTGCTGAATATTTAAATGACACAGATATATCTGTACAATCAACTTTAGAAAACAGCACATTCAAATCCTGTATTGTAACTGCATTTTTTCTTATTTAGCAGCTCCATGATGCAAACTCTGCTCAAAAATCCTCAGAAGAAAATTCAACAAACCACACTGAGCAAAACAAATGTTTCTTAAGCATCAATAAATCAGCAAGACCATAGAACTAGGTCTAACATATCTGTATTATTTATTATTAGTAGTAAACCTTACTAAAAAGTAATGGACTCGGAAAAATATTCACATGTTTGGAAATTATCCCTTTTTATGTCAAAAGCTTTTCAGCATCCTTAATGTAGCAAGTAAAAACCTGGCATTTACAGTACTTTACACGCTCAAAGTACTAAACAAATAATAAAGTATTCTAACTACATTGCTAATAACAGAACCACTTGCTTCAAGTTTCTAAAATAGCTAACAGCAAAGTAGCACAGCACCAAGGATGGAGCACAGACTGGACAGTCTGGTAGAGAACACAAGTTCTTGACCCTTTCCAACCACATGCACTTTTGTGTCGTTGACTTGAGCCCAGCCCCAGCTTTTGACTCTCTGGCCTCGAGGCTTATTCAGGCCTCTGGATTTAGACTGCAGTCATGAACTCCTCCTGAGTTAAAGCCCAGAGGCTTTAACTCTCTGGCTCTCTGATGCCTGTAGCTCTACACCAGCCTGTTCACATCCAGCTTTCTGCAGGACAAGTAAGTTTGCCAGCTCCCCCCTCCTGCGTGGTGGAACAAGTGCTCACCCCAAGTGCTGAACTGGGCAAGGGCCAACACCGTGGCTCCGTGGGTGAAAGTCACTCCCCTCCCACGTAGCACCACCAGCTAAGGGCCCAAGTGACCAAACAGAAGCAGCAGCACCTGTGCTTCTACATGGGGACATATGGGGCTGACACAAGGTTAGACCACAGCTCAGAGAGGTCGGGGTGAGCAGTAGCAAGAAGGGAGATCCAGAGCACAAAAGATTTGGTATCAATTACGTAGTTTGCCAAATTAGCATGGTATCTATTACCCCGGTGAAGAAAGAGTGTGGAAGGCCCTGCTGTACCTCACCCATTTGACATACTACCACCATTAAACGTTTCATGAAGTGATGTGAAGTTTCATGTGTTACCTAGCCTTACCCTAGACACAGCTGTGTTTTAAATATCTCTAGGTTCAATACTATTTAACTACCATTGCCTTGGCTCCTGACGGAATTATCTTCAGTAGTTTTTGCACTCTGTGTACTAGTAGATACAGAACTAATGCTTGAAGTCCGAGAGTGATTTTGAAGAACAGGTGCCTTGCTCTTTTCCTTTTTAGAATCTATTCTTCCATTAGGTTCTTTCTCCGAACTGTTGAGAAAATCAAATAGCAACTCATCATCAGGTTCTGACTTTTTTCTTCTCACAAAATGTGAGGCAGCTCTGGGTGTGGAAGCATTTTCTATGGGAGAAGCTGCCTCTGAGGATGTCCGACGTGCTGTTTTAACATTTGCTGTTCCTGCCAGGATTGTGGCCTTTTGGTGTTTAATATTTTCAGCTGCTGAGGATATGTAGGCTGCTTTGGATGATGTCTGGTATTTCAGTTCTCCACTATGCTGCTGCACTTCAGAATATTCATTGGCAGAGTCCAAGTTCTTATTATCATAAACTGCACTGCTTGACGTGTCTTTTTTGCTCAGAGCTGATGCAGCTCCTTGATCAACTCTGTTGAGAAGATCCTCTGCCTTTCCAGCAAGATCAGCAAGCCAAGACATGATGAGTGTCTGTTGATGAACTCTGCCCAATTAAAATTTCAGCACCGTATACTGCAAAAGACAGAAGGATTACAAATCAGATAAGGCAAGATGTACTGTTTACCTAAACAGCTGTTGTGTTAAGCTATTAGTGCTGCAGTTATTATAACACTTTTCTTCTACTCGTTTGTTATTTTGCTGTTTTGGTAACTAATGGAAATAACACCAAATCAGTATCTAAGGAAAACAGAAAAAACGTAGACTTTTAAATCAAGGTTATAAAATCAGACCACTGCAGCAGTTTCTGGTATCATCAGCTGCTACAGAGTATCACAAGGAGAAAATAACTACGCCTTAGACGTTTGGCCTGCTAATTCCCAACCTGGCTCAGGCAGANCGCGCCCCCTGGCGGCGCTTTAGGTAGTCTTTGAGGTGAGACTTGTCAGGAACTGCGAATGCCGCTGGATCACAGAATTATCTCTGTTGGAAAAGATATCAAAGATCAGCGAGCCCAGCTGTCAGCCTAGCACTGTCAAATCCACCAGTACAACCACATTCCCAAGTGCCGTGTACTTCTGACTGTAACATCCTTCCCGGTCATCTGTGACTCGGTGTCTGCAACCCTCAGTCCTTGAACCATTTCAAGCTTTATGGCTGTTATCGCTCTTCTTTAAATGCTTATTCCTAGTAAGGATAGCTGTTAAAGTGTACATAAACTACACTTAAGATACACTTAAAGCATTACATAAGGNCCAACCACATGCACTTTTGTGTCGTTGACTTGAGCCCAGCCCCAGCTTTTGACTCTCTGGCCTCGAGGCTTATTCAGGCCTCTGGATTTAGACTGCAGTCATGAACTCCTCCTGAGTTAAAGCCCAGAGGCTTTAACTCTCTGGCTCTCTGATGCCTGTAGCTCTACACCAGCCTGTTCACATCCAGCTTTCTGCAGGACAAGTAAGTTTGCCAGCTCCCCCCTCCTGCGTGGTGGAACAAGGAA
This sequence comes from Donacobius atricapilla, assembly GCA_013397315.1. Taxonomy (NCBI): domain Eukaryota; kingdom Metazoa; phylum Chordata; class Aves; order Passeriformes; family Mimidae; genus Donacobius; species Donacobius atricapilla. Next base: position 13,924 of record WBMY01005700.1, read on the forward strand.
CACCTCACCCCAAGTGCTGCACTGGGCAAGGGCCAACACCGTGGCTCCGTGGGTGAAAGTCACTCCCCTCCCACGTAGCACCACCAGCTAAGGGCCCAAGTGACCAAACAGAAGCAGCAGCACCTGTGCTTCTACATGGGGACATATGGGGCTGACACAAGGTTAGACCACAGCTCAGAGAGGTCAGGGTGAGCAGTAGCAAGAAGGGAGATCCAGAGCACAAAAGATTTGGTATCAATTACGTAGTTTGCCAAATTAGCATGGTATCTATTACCCCGGTGAAGAAAGAGTGTGGAAGGCCCTGCTGTACCTCACCCATTTGACATACTACCACCATTAAACGTTTCATGAAGTGATGTGAAGTTTCATGTGTTACCTAGCCTTACCCTAGACACAGCTGTGTTTTAAATATCTCTAGGTTCAATACTATTTAACTACCATTGCCTTGGCTCCTGACGGAATTATCTTCAGTAGTTTTTGCACTCTGTGTACTAGTAGATACAGAACTAATGCTTGAAGTCCGAGAGTGATTTTGAAGAACAGGTGCCTTGCTCTTTTCCTTTTTAGAATCTATTCTTCCATTAGGTTCTTTCTCCGAACTGTTGAGAAAATCAAATAGCAACTCATCATCAGGTTCTGACTTTTTTCTTCTCACAAAATGTGAGGCAGCTCTGGGTGTGGAAGCATTTTCTATGGGAGAAGCTGCCTCTGAGGATGTCCGACGTGCTGTTTTAACATTTGCTGTTCCTGCCAGGATTGTGGCCTTTTGGTGTTTAATATTTTCAGCTGCTGAGGATATGTAGGCTGCTTTGGATGATGTCTGGTATTTCAGTTCTCCACTATGCTGCTGCACTTCAGAATATTCATTGGCAGAGTCCAAGTTCTTATTATCATAAACTGCACTGCTTGACGTGTCTTTTTTGCTCAGAGCTGATGCAGCTCCTTGATCAACTCTGTTGAGAAGATCCTCTGCCTTTCCAGCAAGATCAGCAAGCCAAGACATGATGAGTGTCTGTTGATGAACTCTGCCCAATTAAAATTTCAGCACCGTATACTGCAAAAGACAGAAGGATTACAAATCAGATAAGGCAAGATGTACTGTTTACCTAAACAGCTGTTGTGTTAAGCTATTAGTGCTGCAGTTATTATAACACTTTTCTTCTACTCGTTTGTTATTTTGCTGTTTTGGTAACTAATGGAAATAACACCAAATCAGTATCTAAGGAAAACAGAAAAAACGTAGACTTTTAAATCAAGGTTATAAAATCAGACCACTGCAGCAGTTTCTGGTATCATCAGCTGCTACAGAGTATCACAAGGAGAAAATAACTACGCCTTAGACGTTTGGCCTGCTAATTCCCAACCTGGCTCAGGCAGACCTTCTCCATCACAGACTCTGCAGCCCGCCGCCTCTCCCGTGACACCAGCACGGCGGACAGGTGCCATAACCAGCGCCACGGGCCTGCGGCACCACAGCGGCGGCGTGCGCCTCCGCCCCCGCTCCCGCTCCCGGGAAGGCGACGTTCAGAGTGGGCGCTGCCCCCAGCCCCAGCACCGACTGTCCGCCGCCCTCCCCAGGCCCGGCCCCACTCAGGAGCGGCGGGAGCCTCAGCACGGCCCGGCCTCACCTCCTGCAAACGCGGGGGTCGCCCCGGCCCGAGGGGAACCGTGAGGGGCCGGCGGTCAGCATAGGGCCGCGGGCCGGGCCGGGCGGCTCAGCCCCATCGCTTCCGGCAGACGTGGCCGCCTTTCCGGGGGCGCCGCGCGCAGGCGCAGGGGCCNTGTCTGCAACCCTCAGTCCTTGAACCATTTCAAGCTTTATGGCTGTTATCGCTCTTCTTTAAATGCTTATTCCTAGTAAGGATAGCTGTTAAAGTGTACATAAACTACACTTAAGATACACTTAAAGCACTACATAAGGTTAAGTTCTGTGGTTGTTCATCCTCTCATCCCCTTTGTTTCCTCAACCTTCTATACCAACATATCACAGTCAACCACCATACTTGCTTCACAGAGTTTCTACTCATGCCTGAAGTATCTGCAAGAACGTGAATGAAGACAACACTTACACCTCCTGCCACTTCAGATCCTCCTCTGCTGAGGATCTGTTGTCCTCTTCATTATAATGCTGAATGCATGGCTGGTGACTTATGTTCATGTTTCCCCAGAGCTCTAGTTGTTATCTTGTCAGACCCCATCTTACAAGTATTCTCTGGTTAAATTCACTGGTATGCTGTTATCAAGTTATCTGAATGTGATTACTTGGTTTACAATAGTTTCCTTACATCTTATCATGGTAATTCTCACCCAATGGGGAACATAGAACATTTGAAAAGATTATGAAGAGTTTCTGTGTAGGTCAAAGGCTTCAAAATGTTTGTCTACAGATATGAATAATCTATTATCATTGAGCATCCTTAGGACTTAAGCCCATGCAGGAGATATCAGCCCTGCTGCCTATTCGGAACATACTCATGGCACTAGTACTGGCATGAGTTAATAGAGAATCCATCCGGCCTTTAAGCAGCACATTGGAAATAACAGTAACAAGCCAAATGAAATCACAACCTTCAACTTTTACATTATGTGAATCAGCTGCACTGACGCTGTTCGTCACACACACACACTGATTAGAAGGCATGAAACTAAAACTGTTTTATTCAAAAAGCTTTGGCTCTATTTTATAATTTCATAGTATTTTTGCAAAGGCCAGGGATTGGGGAAGAAGGTTGACACCTCTCCCCATCCCGTTGGTCAAGACAACTGTCCATCAGTTGTCCATATCTCTAAGAACAGGAATGTAAACTTTCCTTGAAATTACGAAAACATTGGCTGTGTTTACATCACCTAAGTGTGAGAAAAAACCCAAACCATGAAACTGTGAAACAGAAGAGAAGGCTGAAAAATCAGGGCGACACTGCACATAAGCATAATTTCAATGAATGTGAATGTATCACCTTCTCAGGCACTAACAAAAGGAGAGATTTTTAAGAGATTTTATTAATTACAAGTCTACATTTGTTTTACTCAACTTGTTCAGTCTTCAAAACGTGTTACAAATCCCTTCAATGGAAAATTCACATATGATTGTGAATGTTTAAAGTATTTTATCATTGCACACCAAAGTGACATGAACAGTGTTCAAAAGAAATAGTAAAGGCCAAAGCCAGTGTCCTAGATGATCTCTGTATTTTACAGAGGGGACAGAAACAAAGCATATTTCAATCCATAAAATACCCAATTGCATCACTGCATCTAACAAGCCCTTCTCTGCATTAGAGTCTGAAAACCTGCTTAGGAAATATACCCACAGCAGAGATGGATAACCAGCAAGAGGAATTCAATTCACATTTTACGTGACTCATTCGACTCTAGAGCCATTGCATGGTCCTTGTTTGACTGAATCATCTTACAAATGTAAACTAGTTTAGGTAAGTAAAGGGTTGGACAGAAATGCCTTTTATTCAGGATTACACAGGCAGACTCCTAGGATCACATCTGAACTGCCCACAGCCTAAGAATTTTCAGTTCTTGCAGAGGACATCATTATTTACCTTGAAGTAAATTCCATGGCAACTCCTTTTCCCTGTTCATACAAAATCTTTAAAACAGGGATCCTGTATTGATAAAGGGATTGGCTAAGAGTGGGGGAAAACAAATCCTTTAAGTCCTTTATAGATTTTATATTGAATTGTTCAGTTATAGAATCATTCCATAAAAGAAATCATACTATATTTGTAGCCTGGGAAACAGTTATTGCCTCTGAATGCTCTGATAAAATGTAGTAACTCCATTTAATTTTCCCCTCTATTTAGTGTCTCACATGTGATGTGTAATCTTTGCAACTGCCTGCCTGATTTCTAGAAGACATAAAGATTACAGCAACACTATTGAAATTTGTTCTATTTACATTTTCACAATCACTGATAGTGTCCAAAAATAATGTTTCCATTTATAAAATTAGAAAAAAAAATAGCAGAAAGTTTACTGGGTGAGACCCTGAATAAGTAGTGGTATCTCTTTCCTTGGTGATTTTTTAAGATCTGTATTTTTATTCCCATAGCTGATGTTTCTCAGGTTTTGCAGAGTGATAAGGAAGATAAAAGAAGGAAATAGAACCTGCTGCTTGTTCCACTGACCTCTTTATAAAGTCCCTTATGTCCACTGTATCGACAGTTACTTCTAAGAATCTTGTGACTGCTAGGCTGAGTGGTGAGAATTTGTGTCACAAGCTTCATTAACTACCACTGAAAACTTTACAGGTGTCTTTTCAGTTTACAGTTTTTGCCCTTCCCAGGGTCCAGGCCCTGATCTGAGATGCTACACATCTTGCTGCATAGTTTGACAGGTTCTGGCTGCAATTCTCTGTCTGCAAGCACAAAAAAGGAGAGATTCATATCTAGCTGTAGACAAAAAATTAGACTTTCTGTACAAAGCCTTTAGATCCCTATTCATACTCAAAGTAGAAGCAATTTTAAGCTATAATTTACAGACATAATTTTTGCCTATTATAGCTCTCATTGAAAGGAAATTTAAAAAATGAAGACAGAAAATATCTCCCCTAATAACCATATCACAGCAAGATTAACTCACTCCCTCAAAACTCAATACAATAAAACATTTGGGGCTTTAGGTTTGATTTTTTTTTAATTAAAAAGAAGAGGCAAGCTCTGCAGTTGAAATTTTTTTTAATCATTATTTCCCACCTTGAGCTGATTCACAGGTCCTTCATTGCTCATTAAGGTAAATTTTTAGGTAGAAGAGGCAAAACAGACATGTAGTCATGTGACTTGTACTAAGTTAATCTGTAAGTATACTGAAATAGGGTTTTGGTGGTTAGCTTCTGTAAAAGACTGTGCTGAAAACCATACAAATTGCAGAAAATATAGCATCAAAAAATAAAAATGGGTTATGTCATCCTCATTCAGCCTTCTTTTTCACATGTCATGATATATTAATACACAACTATGTATCTGGTCTAAGGTCTGATTAATGCAGTATATTGGAAATGTGCAAAATATCAAGTATTGCAAAATAAGGTGATGGTCACGGGAAGAGTTGCTACTTAAACTTTTATTTCATTCTCAGCATTCACTGTGTGGCCTCGCGCCATTCATCACTTCAATGCAGCACTGAATAAAATGGTATGAACTTGCCCTTAAGTTCATACTGTTGTCTATGACTTTGACTGTGTGTGGGCAGAGAAATCAGGTCCTGCTCAAAAAGCTATTGTAAAACAGCTCTGTGCTGGCTGCTCACGTCGCTGTGGTAAAAAGGAGGGTACACAGCCTCCTCCTTTAGCTGCCTGGCATCCTCACCCACAGTCCCCAGGGGAGCCTACCTTTGAGCTCTCACGTCTGCTCACAGCTCACAGTTCACACACCCACAGCCTCTGAGGCAACTGCTGTTACTGTCCTCACATTCCAGCGGGGAATTGAGGTATAGTGAGGAGAAACTAAAGAAATCCTCATACGTGCCTGAACAGAGCAAAGCAGGTTTGGTCTGGTCAAAATGTACCAACTCTGGGGGTGGGTCATGTTCAGCACTACTGAATGTGTAAGGATTTCAGTCATCAGCCTTCAATGCACTTCTGGGATCTGAAGGTATGGAACTTGTCCAGATGGGACTGGCCTCTCACAAACAAGGCAAAAAGTCACAGCCATGATTTGAACATAACCATTTTCTTGGTTGGAAAGGCCAGTCAAAACACAAATCCCTCTCTGAAAGTGGCCAACTGTAAGTAGTGGTGGAAGGCACAGTAACAGGACAGGAAGTATTTCTCAGCTACACTCTCTTTAGAATTTTGACTCAGGGACTTCCAAAGCCAAAGGGAGTATCTGAATTTAAAAGGCCTTCAAAGATTTTTAAAATTTTAATTCATGTAATAATTAGTAGAATTTTTCAAAGCATACAGGTGCAAAAGCATCTCAGCTAGAGAATTTGTAAACAGAGGCAGAATTCTGTTTTCTTTTACTGAGTCCTCCCCCTCCTCCCCCCCTCCCTTTTTATTTTCCTTGGGATCACTGAATGGTTTATAAATTGAAAATTATCAGAAAGCATTTCTTCCATAAACATCTAGCTTGGAAAATATTAGGGTAAATTGACAGGAGTTTGAGGGGGACTTTTATAGGAACTCCATTTTAACATGAAATGATGGAAATTCTTAACTCTGCCTAGTGGCTGTAACTGTTGGCACATGAGTTTACACAAGGTGCAGGGGTGCAATGCAATAGACCCTGGCTAGAACACATAGCTGACTCATGGCTGGAGTATTTGGACCTAGATCACTCCTCATTTTTGCCCTGGAAAGGTCGCTCTGTGTCCACCGTTGCATCCTCACTTTAGTGTCAAAATGAAAAACACAAAGTTATGATGCACTTGTATTCCTTCTTCCTCAGTGTAACTCAGCCGTATTGGGAATGAAAACACACACACACACATACACACATACATTCTTTCAATCTTTCTGTTGTTATTGCTTGTATTTTCTTTTGTTACTCCTATTTCTTTATTTTGCGGTAACAAATCATGGTGACACTTTTTCTGCAGTGTCCTCACTACCTTATTTCCTTGCTCTATATAAGAATGACAGAATAAGCATATTATTCTTCTAGCAGGAAAGAAAGCCAGCCCTCCTAGACACTGCCAGAATTATCAAAGTTAGAACATGAAAAGTGTCTAGTGATGTTAATAAAATAGCAGCTTAAGGAATACCAAGTCTGGATAATAAAATGTCATTTAAGGATTCAGGAGGTTATTTTTATTCTGTCATATGCCTTTCTTCATGCATTTTCATTATCTGAAGGCACTCAGTGTAAGTCTTTGAAAGGCTAGAGGTTTACCTCTAACAAGAAGATGCAATTTAATGCAAAGAATGGAAGACCAGCTCAGGATGTGAGTGACAGGTGAAAGATCTTCACTGGGCCATTTTGGCAACTTCCTGGGTTAATTGTGGATTACATGGATTAATCCTGGGGTTGCAAATGTATAGATTGCCAGGGCAAGTTTTACCATAATGGAGGGAAGTATAGTTCAACCAACAGAGAGAGAAAAAGCATTATTCCTGATAGTGGCAATGGGTAAGGCAACTGTTTGGAATCCAAGTGCAGACATCCACAGTGATACAGCAAACATCATATATTTAGACATTAATTGTGTGCAGGAAAAAAAATCATTATCAAGAGGATGCATGCAATGAGGTCTAGGAAATACGTTAGTCAGATATGAGGATATCCACAACTGTCTGCAATGAACTAAATAGACAATAGAACTTGACTTCAGAGAATCCTGTTCTGGCTATCCTATTTATAATTGGCTTTTTCCTTCCTCAGTTTTCAGTGGATATTCTGTAGGTATGAAAATGCTGATGAACTAGATTTGCAATAAATAACACCATTAAGCGTTGGTGGCCATTATCTTATTTCACAATTTTTAAAATACATTCCCCATTGCATAGTCACACAGGTTATTTGGAAGACGCTCCCAGTAAGGACTTACTTGTAGTATTTTAACCTTTAGATTCTTCCCCTTTTCCTCCTCCCTGCTTGTTTTCTCTAGTAACATTGTCATTGCCTTGAATTTCCTGATCATAGGGATATTTGAGGATATCACCTCACACCTACTTTATTCTACATCAAACTTTTGGTTTTTTCCATGCAACTCCCTTGACTACTCTTCACTACAAAAGTTGGAAAGTGTCATATGCAGAAGAGTTGCACAAGGTTAGAAGTTATTTTCATTTTATCTGTAGGTTGAAACTAGAAACCTAACCTGAGTGAATTAGCTTTTCTGATGAGCCTTTTCTCAGCTCTCCATGCGAGCTTGTGTTCAAGGAAGCTTTTCTTCATTTGCAACTGACACTGTTTTGCATGTAGTGACCACAGAGTTTTGCACTTAAACTTTCTGCAATACCTATTCAGACTTCCCCAGATACAAATATAAAACTGTTACATGCAGACAGTTCCTGGATGAGGATGTCTGTAAGCTCTGTCTTCAGCATATGTGTCTGTATATGTTCCTATACCTCTGTTCACAGAGTAAATCTCAGCTTCTTCTTCCCCAGCAGAGTTCTGCCTGGAGAAACAACCTGACAGAAATATTACATTTCCTGGGACATTGTTGTCTTTCCTCATAATGTCCACAGGAGAAAGGAACAACAAAAAATACCTAACTTCTTTTCCTCTTGAAAGAAACAGTGTTTTCTCTGGCGTTGTCTCAAGTATTTTCTTCTACTTTTCCACAACTTTCAACAAAAATATAGGATCCCACTATATTGAATATGGTTAAATGTAGTTAAAACTGTCAGAACAGTTGAAGAAATCACGTACAAAGCTGTAAGGATAAGATTTTCCCTTATTCACTTTCAAAATGTACGTGTATATATTCCCCAAGTGAAGTAAGTGAATGGAATCTCTGAATCCCTTTTTTTACCCCAGACATTAACATTTTCTCTCTCTTTCTTTCTCAATTAAGATCACTTTAAGTAAATCTCATCTGATTTTCCTCCAAAATAAAGAACATTGCTTTTTCCTTTAATCATTTGATAGCTAAGATCACCCCATTGTTAGCCTATTAATTTTGTTAAAATGAGAATCTTCCCTTGTTTCAAACACACAGAATATCCATGTCTAATGTTTGCCATTACAAGGCAGCTAGTCATCTGTCAGTGCCAGACTAACAAATCTAATCTCATTGCTTCTGAAGATGTGGAAAGACCAGGCTCAGCACAGTTTTTCATTTATCACAAACCTGTTCCACTCTTCACCTTAAATCTTAGCTTTTTCTTCCTAGAATTTCTTATTTTGTTTAGCTATTAGTTATCAAGTTGGTGCAACTACAAAGAATAAGTGTTTGTTAAAATGTTTAAAATAGGCTAAGCTTCAGGAAGCTTAAAAGGTACACACCCTAAATATGATCAATTTATGATGCCAGTCCATTTTTTCCCAAATAAAAAATGTCCCTGACTCATTAAAAAAAATCTTGATCTATTCAGCTGCTCTTACAGGAAAGTGTAGGTGCAGTCCAGAATGGCTTCCTGTACATTTTCTGAACTATCTGTTCTGCTATATTAAAAGCAAAATCAACTTTGCAGTCCAAATTTTGTCACCTGCTAAGTTAGTGGCATGGAACCATAAATACCTGTGTTAAGACATCTCCAGAGTTGTGCCAAAAACCTGGAAAACCTCTTTTGGCGAAACCTGTGTGTTACCAGAACTATTACTGCAATGCCAGCACTACTAGTCCAACCTGGTGTTAGCAGTGTTGGATGTAGGAGTCAAAATCCTCTCAGAGCACTCTTAGTAAAACAGAACTGGGGCTAAACTACCCACCCTTACCATATGGCAGCCTTCTGGTTTGTAGGAAAGCTGTTAAAAAAGAAACAACATTATCAGTAGTTTTGAAGTTTCATACTTGGGTCTTTCTTTTTCGTTTTTTTTTTGTTCTCATTTAGTAAACACTTAAACACTTTCAGAATTTGGTAGCATCTTAGATACCATTTGTAGCATGTGGCTTTGGTGGGTTGCAGGAACTGCCTTCCACAGCGTTAAAGTTTTGTTATGAGACATTTGGGTGGTGGTTACTTTCGCTTTTTAGCACTGTCAGAGCCAGAGCAAATTGTTTCATATCATCATAGAAGGATTCAGGCTGTAAAGGACCAAAGATCATCTTGTTCCAGTCCCCCTGCCATGCTAGACTGGGTTGCTCAAAGTCCCATCCAACCCAGCCTTGAACAGTTCTAGGGCTCCAAACCTCTCTGGACAATCTGTTCCAGGGCCCCTCCACCCTCAGAGCAGAGCATTTCTTCCTAATACCTAATCTAAACCTGCCCTCTTTCAGTCTAAAGCCTTTCTCCCTTGTCCTATCACTACGTATCCTTGTAAAAAGTCTGTCTCCCTCCTCTCTTGTAGCCCCATTTAAGTACTGGAAGGCTAATACGAGGTCTCCAAATAGCCTTCTCTTTTGCAGGCTGAATAACATTTAATTTCAATTTCATAAATCCATCATGGTTTCACCTACTTATGTGCTCTTCTTTTTTGAAAAAGATGATGTGTACGTTTGTTTACACAGTCATAGCCCATTTCCTCTCTTCCATGATAGCAGCAGTTACAGGATCATGCTGGATTTCTGTTGTAGGTGATGTAGCTGCTTCTGTTTGAGCCTCACAACTGTACCTTAGCAATCTGTCTGCTTACATCAGCCTATATACCCAGCAACAGCCTTCATATTTTTTCCCTTAGACAACCTTTCCTCTCAATCCAGGATAGCTTCCCAAATTTCTAGCACAATCAAAGAAATAATTGAATTCAGTAGTAAAAAAATCTGTGTATTACTCAAGTGTCTTTAGTACGTGCCTGATATGTCTCAATAGAGATTTAGGATTCTTGTAGCAGTCTTCCCATTTATCTCACAAAAAGGAACACCCTGCTGATGTTTATTAACGCAGAAGTTATAGACAAGTTATTTGGCAACGACTGTGTTCGAATTCTCTGAAGTGACAGCTGACACAAGGTGTACTTACCTCATGTAGCCTGGCTATGAGAAACACCTTTGGACTTGGATGATGGGTCAGCAATGCCTTTAAGTGATATTAGGTATCTTTTAGAGCAGGACTATAATAAAACATAAGCATAACTCACTTGGCTACTAGGCTGGAATTAAATGAGGTGAACCTAAGATTCCTGGCTTGTATTTTTCTTGCTGGATAATCAGCATGGTGATCTTTGTCAGTTCAAAGAGACGATTCCTGAAGTAATCCGAATTCTAACAGCTTGACCTTGTCAGGAGGCACGTCAGGTCACCGGGCACACCAGTTCCAGAAAAGTATTGATGATTAACCTGTAATGACCTTTTACATTTATGATCATAAGCAAAGCTGAGTGGGTGCAGACAACGCAAACGGCAGTCAGAGCAAAACTGACTCTGCAGACATTTAAAAACAGTCAGTTGGTGACAAAATGCAAAGTTAGGGGTTTTTTACAGATATGCAAGTTGTTCTTATAGTATGCAATGAGGAAGCTGGTGTGCTTCTTTCTATGCAGTTTATTAAGCGAAGAAACATGTGCCTCTACTTCTCACGAAGGATTTTTTCCTTTCCTTCTCTCCTTAAAAACGGAGACTTGGCAGGGGTGTCAGCGCCCAGGCACAGCCCCAGCGCCAGCCCCAGCGGCTCTGCGGGCGCGGAGCACAAGCACAGCGCAGCCCGCAGCGGGCAATGGGCAGCCGGCGCTCCGCCACCCGCCCAGCCATGCTGAGACACGCAAGGACCACGCGCGGCCCTTCGATTTCCCCCCGTCAATTCACGGATTCCCCTCGGCACATTCCCGTTCCGGGCCTCCTGCCTCCATCCTGCCCCGAGACGCAGGGCAGTTCCAGCGGGAGGGCGCAGCCGCCGCTGTTCGTGTCCCGTGGACAACCTGCGCAAACGCCCCGGCCCGCCGGGCTCCCGGCGGCTCCCGACGCGGTCCCGGGCCACGCGGGACTCTGGGACACCCGGGACC
>WBMY01005700.1:25480-127866 GCA_013397315.1 Donacobius atricapilla
CAAGCTTTGCGCGCAGAGCCCGCCCCCGCCTGAGGCGGCGAGGCGCCGGCCTCGCTGGGGCTGGCAGTGCGGCAGGGCGGATGTCCGGCCCCGCCTCCGCCNCACAGCGGTCGCGGCGGCGACTCATCTGCGCGGCGCCGTGAGGGCGGCGGAGCTGCACTGCCCGGGGGCTCCGGCCGGGGGTAGGACGCGGGGTACGCCTGAGCGCAGGGAGCTGTGAGCAGGGGACGGCCCGCTCCGCTCCGCTGCCCGGCCGCAGGGGCGGGGGAGCGGCCGAGGGTGCCGGTTTCCTTCCCGGGCTCCGAGCGCTGCCGAGCCCCCGCCGCTTCGCCCGGCGCCCCGTGTGGCCCTGGGGCTGGCACACCTGGCCCGGGAACTGTATTGGAGCTCTCCGTGCTGGAAGAGAGACAGGAGTCAGAGCGGCTCCTGCCGAGGCGCATTGCCCAGGGCTGGCAGAGGAGAGGAGCGAGGTCGGGGGGAGTGGGGGAGGATGTTGTGGCAACAGCTTAGATTAATCACCCGTAATACGTTTTTAACGGGAGAAAAGGATGGAGTAACTATTTACGGGATTTATTCTGAGAGCTGGTGATGCCTGAAAGGTGCTGTGGCTGGTTATTTATGGCGGGTAGACAGCCTTGCCGTAAGATGAGGTTCTGCTTGGAGGTAGTAGCACCACTAGTTCCCAGTTAGGATGGAACAACACTGTGTTGGGTGTCTGTCTTTGGGGGTTAACATAAATACTGTAGCCAAGATCTGAAATGCTAAGATAAACCATAGTAAAAGCCATGTGGAGTGCAGGAATCTTGTGTAATCTCATACTGGAATTTCTGCATAATAACTTCTCCAGAATTTCATTCTCTCCGTGCTCCCAACATTTCCATGTCTGCTGAGCAGACATTCTTACCCTTACCTAACTTACTGTTTTACCCTTACAGCCCCCATGCCAATTCAAGCAATGTTACTCATGCAGTGTTGCAGTATCTGTTTTTTTTCTTACTATCAGAATGTGATGGCAGAGGCTTTGTACATCTGCAGACAGATAAGAAAGTAAATAGCAGAAGCAGTTTTACTGAAGCCTTAAGGTTTGCCAGATTTGAATCTGGGTTTTTTGAAATGTGTGGAGGAAAAAATCCCTAAACTAGGTGTATTAGCTTATCAGCATTCTAGGAATGGTTTTGGTTTTTTTACCCTCAGGTAAATTGTACTATCACTGCTGCTGAGAGAAGTAAACCTGCAAACAGGAGAATGAACTTTTAAATGCATTTATTTATTTTTAAATGCATTTATTTAATATCAAGAATCATTCTGAGTTAACTATAAATTCATGGGCTTTTTACAGTAAAAATAGCTTATGCATCTTCAGTAGTTAAACAAAAATTTTACTGCAAGTTCTAATCTTACTAAGCCAGTTCACAGAATGGTTACTAGCAGACTTTGTAAGGAAATGTTTTGCAACAGGGACCATAATCTCCTTCAAAATGTACCTTGTCAGAATTGGTAGTGATAAAGATTTTTTTATTTCTATGATACAAATGCAGAAAGAAAATCAGATTATTTGTGCTGGGGCCTGATCACAGGTTTAGTTGTTTCTGTTTGTGTAGCAGCCAGCACAGCATGTAGGTGAAACACTGCTGACTGAACTGTGGACATCAGTTTCCTGTGAGGAAGACTGTCATGTATTTTGTGGAAATCAGCATCTCAGTATTAGGGTGGCAGGCAATATGGAAGCACTCTGTGGAGAAAGAAACTGTGGCTTGATTCAGGAATCTGAAAGGCTAATAGTTATAAGAAGTGAGCTGTTAAGAAAGACTTCATAGGAAAGCTTTAATGGTCATCTGATCAGCTTAAGGCTGTTATTTTTCCGCAAGGTTACTGTTAGTGTACTTCTCATGCAAGTAAAATAGAGATATGATTTCTGTTTATATAGCTCTTGGAGACTGTGCTTAAGGTGTTTGGAGAGTGAGCTACTGAAGTGTCAATATTGCTTTAAAAGCCAGTGCAAAATACTTTGATCAACTCAAAGCCCTTTCTTTAGAGTGTTATCCTGTTCTAAGAGTATTGATCTTAAAGGACTGTTTCCCAAAGGAAAGTTGTGAACTCAAGGAACAGACAGTTGGCCACAAAAATTGTTCTAGCAGCAGGCAGCCATTTCTAGATGTGGTCTTTCTTAAGCATCCCTCTCTTATCAAGTCAGAGATGTATGCTAGCTATCTAGTGGGAAGTGGTCAAAGTACCTCTGTCAGGACAGACTGGTTCTAAGAGTGAATTGTTCTGGCAAGAGCCACCCAGTTCAGGATGTGCTTCTTCCACAGATTGAGCAAACTGCACAGCAGCCTTGCACATGGTGGTCTGATGCTAAACCCATTGCATCCGAGATGGGTCTTTATCCTGGCATGGTCTCAAGGCAGAGTTAATTAACTCGTCTGTCAGAAAGAGTAGGCAGAGCTGATCAAATCTTATGATAGTTTGTGCACCAACCAAAGCTCTAAGATGATCCTGTAGCCAATTTTTAGTTTTTCCACATAGTCTTCATCTGTATGTGATATAGGATTGATTGCATGTGACGGATCTTCAGAGAAAGGCTTTTCCTGTACCTGTGGTAAGCTGGTCAGCTGAGCTGCTCTCTCTTAATATGACTTGAAGACAAAGCATGTGATGGGGAACTTTCTCTTCTCAACAGTTGGTCAAGAACTTGTACAGCACAATCCTGAACACAGCCTTTTAAATTTCCCACTTGCACTCAGAGGCCTTCTTTGAAACAAGTACAAATATGTGTGTGCATTTGAACCATTAATTTTATTTATTTTTTTCTTTTTTTCATGTAATATAATTCATATTATATTTGGAGAAATGTTATGAGACAGACACTGAGCTCTGAGGGATTTGTTTGCAGGAAATTCAGCTCAATATTCCAGTGAGTCAAACTCAGTTAAGATTTATAAGTAGATTGTCTAAACAATAATGATTTTTTTTTCTTGCCTAATATTTCAGCAGTTAGGTATACATAAAATTGAATATTGGAAATTAGTAGGCTCGTTGGCCTGTATCATATTGAGGCACTTTATAAAAGTTCTAAACAGGTTGCTCTGAATCTTAGCCAGGCTATAGGCAACAGAATAGGCAGGTTTTATGGATGTTGTACACACAGAGCATCTTCAGTACAGTATTTTATTTGTCTTATCATCTGAAGAAGTGACAAGATAGATCAGGCAGAGTTGCCATATAAAGCCACATACTTTGGCAACAATGACAAAACTTTACAATTCCAGTATAATCATCTGATGAAAAAAATCTGCTTGTTCCTTCATATCTGCTTGAGTGCAGAAGAAGCTGAATTCAACAAACCCTAAATTATTCAGTTACTGTGTATTGTTCTTGCTCCACGTGTTACAGTCAGTGACAGGAGTGTCTTCTTCCTGAAAAATAAGTTTTTGGAAGAAGCACTTTCATAACAGTTAATGTTTGGTTCTGTCTTGACTGTCCTGACTTCCTTTACTTTGTGCTAGCTCCACTAAAAAGGATAAAACCCCCCAACTTTTAAATATGTATATATATAATAGAATATATGCATATATATTTTTTCATGCTACTGCCTGCAAGGCTAAATCTTAGTGACCAGTGAACCCATGCTATGTGTTAGGTTAGCACAGCTGCTTTGGAGAGGAGCTGGCTGTTTCTCTGTCCCAGCCTCATTTGAGCGGCTGCAGATGGGTGGTTTTGGCTGAGGTGCTGAGGCTGACTTAGATACCTTACTTGGTTTAGTGGTAGTTTTGACATTTTGCCTTGTGACTGTGTTAAATGGCTTGGGGGTTTCCAGCTTTTATTCCAGAGAAAGCCATGTTAAAGTGGACTACTCTGCCTCTCACTACAACTCCTCTTCGATACTTAGCAGCAATGATTAACTTCCAGGGTCTCATTTCTGTGAGTAGGTGGGTGTAAAATCCCATCTTTCAGTGCATGAGGAAATGTGTAATGTTTATGCATGTGCCAGGAGCACGCAATTCTTCAGGGGAGTTTGCTTTAAGGGTTTCACATTGGATGCAGCAGGCCTGAGACTGTGACCAATAAGTGGAACCTGCCTGCCCCGCAACCCCAGTTCAAAAGGCAGCCCTTAAACCTGTGATTAGATATGGCCAGATAGTTTGCTTCTAGAGTAAGTGCTTTATCAGACAATCAAGGTGCTCAGGACATTCAACTAGCAAGGACCCTACTTCTGGTCCTCTCAGTAAAGAAGCCATTTCTGCATGGGCTCAAACCTCCCCTGTGCTCGGCTTTTCTAAATTTGACATTCACAGGCTGAGATGCAGTTTTCTCACTGGTGCACCTTGTGCAAACACTTAACCACTTCAGGCAAAATGCTGCTCTTTCATGTGGCACTGGTTCACATTTGCTCTCCACTACCATAAGAGGTTGCAGAAATAGCGTGAGGCTCTCACAGCCTGCACTTCCCCGCAGCCCCAGCAGTTAGGGCTGTATCTTGTGCAGAACAGTGGCATGGCCTCTTTCTATGCTCTTTAGTCTTGTGGGCACAAAGAACTTTTGTGACACTCTGACCTTCCAAGTCCCCAGCACTTCTCCATGTTTTTAGTATCCTACATCACCTGGGTTTGACTCAGTAATAATGGGCTAATTGCCAGTGAGTGGAAACCAGGGAATCACATAAGCAGAGACCAAGAGAATTGTTTTAATCTGAAAATGTTATCTGCGAAGTAATTGATAGTGAGGCTTGCTTTGTATTTGAGACTTGTTCATGGCAGCTGTTATCGAACAAAACAACGAGAGGGAGCTGAGCAACTTGGTTGTTCTATTCAAAATTACTTTCAGTCAGATTTGAAAGCTTACAAAAAACCATTGTAACTAGTAGCAGCTTGGTGCTAAAGGAAGATTTGACCAGAAATTGTACTGTGGGTTAAATGGTCTGTAAAACAAACACAAAAACCCCACAAGCAAGAAAAGCTTCTAGTTGTGGTACTGCTGATGTTTGTTTTGCACTTGTTTATTGACTGATATCCTCTCACTTACTTCTCTCAAAATTCTTCATTAGGAAAATTTTCTCCTGTTTGTGGAGCAAATAAAGAAGAGAGATGATACTGAAAGCACTTGTGCTGCTGGGCTGTGCTCTGGGCATCAGCACATTCCCCATGGAAGAGCCGGAAGATGGAGGCAAGCACTGGGTGGTGATTGTTGCAGGTTCAAATGGCTGGTACAACTATCGCCACCAGGTAAGGACCACTGGTTCCACATGTGGATGCTGTGCATTCTCCAGAAAATGCCAGCTCCCAGACTTGCAGGAAGGTGACAGCTGCCTATTACCTAGACTAGTTTAGACCTTCTGTCACTGAGCAAGTGCTTCTACTTCTAGACTCCCAGGTGTATGTGAAGTTTTCAAAGCAAACGGCAGCAAAATTCATTCAGAACTTGCTCTTAGTTCTTCTAATTCCACCCCAAGAATTCCCTTCCACTGCTCCCTTTTACTATGTGATTTTTTTTTTTTTTTTTTTTTTTTTTTTTTTACAACTTTTTCTGGCCTCTCACCTCTTGAAAAAGCTGTCATTACAGGAGAAGTATTCTTCCTCTAATCACAATTCTGTATCCTGGGAGACCTGTGCCTTTTAGAGTAAATACTGTATTACTAAATTGGCTAGAGGATCTAACCCAAGCTTGCAGTTATACAAATGATATCTAGAGGTAAACCTCATTTTGAGACACTTGCATGTTTCTTTCAATTTCTTTCCTCTCTTCATTATGCTATCAGAAGCTTCCTTTTTTTCTAGTTAATAAGTCTCTGAAGGCTGCAAATGCACCGTATGTTTTGAGGAGGGGAGGACACATGGAAGCGGGTTCTTTTTAACCTGAACCAGTTTGCAGACTGTGTTCAACAGCATGGCTTCAGAATTATGTTGGCACAACAAAGATATGGTGCACCAGGGTGCAGGGAACAAAGTGAGTGGCAAAAACAGGAGGAAAGGGAACAGGAACTCCTGAGTCTAACACTGCTGGGAAAGCCAGTGTGTTGTGAAATTGTGGGCTGAGTGTGGGTGTCACTGTGGACAGGATTAAATCCAAGTAACTTAACTGTGATTAGGTTCAAAATTTATAATCAGCAGTCAGGAAACTTCTGCAGCATTTTCCCATTGGGGAATTGCTGGGCAACCCCTTAAACAGATTAATCTATGCAGATGCCTTCTTTGCTCTAAACTTGCAGCTTGGCTTTCATGAAGAATAGGATCAATTTAATTCTGATTTATGTGTACATTTTTGTATTTCCAAATGTTAGAAAAATAGGTTATTATAATATTGTTGGTTAAATATTAGTGCAAAATCAGCATTTTTAAAACTGAGTTGTATGAAATGTACTGGGTGATTTGCTGAATGCTGGAACTTTTTACGTATTTACTATTTTTAATGTAACTGCCTGTAAAATACAGAGAGGTTTCATCATCTTGGTCAGCTGAGGAACAAATGAACCTTCTGTGTGTTGGGCACCCTGGGTTTTGTGTATGTTTCTCCTTCTCAGCTCACAATCAGTTTGTAACTTCCAGCACAGTGATGAGCTTAAAACTAAACAAATCAGACTGACAATCTTGTTGCATCTGGAGAACAACCTGTTACTGGCAAGTGCTAGCTTAACACTTTGACAAGCAGGTTTTAGGGATTTTGACAGCTCCTTACACTGTAGATATCACCTGGTAATCATAATTGGAATATTACAGCCTTAATATAAACTATTCCAATTTCAAATTAAATCTTAAAGAAGAGTTTTAAAGTTGAAAATGGGAAACAATGATAAAATTACTATTGCTCTACTTGATTACTGCCTGTCTTGGGGTGTCTAAACCTAATTACTGAGTTGTGCTCTTTTTGTTGCTATTGCTGTATAACCAGTCTAGCTGGCTCCCTTCCATTCCAGGAGGACTTACTACCACAACATTCATTCTTTAAATAAAACTACAATTTTGAAGCTATGGCTAATGAGAATTCCTTTTCTCAGTTGCCTGGGCACAGTTTTTAATCTCTCTGTAAGTGAGCCTTCAATGGCAAATGTATCTGCCCAGTAAAATAGGGTTATGAGGAACACAGTATCCACATTAGAAATTTGTGTCCAAGAGTGAGTCTTTGGAACGTGCCAGTTTCACAGAAGCCTGTTAGCTTTTGAGCGTGGTCTTGCTTTGCAGATAGTTATTAAGTAATTCCTTTTCAATGGTAGAAAAATGAGAACAGAATTTCTTTAAATAACTTTGAAGATAATGTCAACTAACAGTGCGAAATATCTGCCATGTTGGATTGTTCTGAATTTAAATACTAGAAATCTCTGTATTTTAAACTACCACTTGCTTCAGGTATTAACATTTAGAAATAAGAAAATTAGAACACCAATAATAATCCTATTAAAGTTACAAAAGCAGCATCATAAAAGAGTCTGTATGAAGGATCCTTCAGAATGAGGCTGGGTTCTTACTTGCCTGTCCTGAGCAAGATACCGTGCATCTTAACTTGTGATGAAAAAGCTGAATTCCTACAAGATGCAGCGTATTAGCAGCTTGTGCTGTTCTGCCTAGTGGCCTTTTGTGGCCAGTCTTAAGGGCCTGGTGGGAGTGAGCATGCATGGTAGCAGTGCCATGTGGTGAGACAGACCCAGCTGTTAGTCATGGGAAATCCTTTTGTGTGTGCCATGAAGTGTCATCCGGACAAGGGTGCTTTGGGTATTAAAAAATTGGAGAAATTTGTTCCCAGTAAAACCAGCAGAATGACAGACTTTCAGGCGAGTTATTCAGAGGAGGAAAGATGCTACAGAAATCTGAGGAGTTCTAACAGATTTTGGAAAACAAAGGCTGATCACCATGTCTTTGTGTGTTAGTGTTCCCTACCTTCCAGAGGTGGAAGCAAAAACATTTTAAGTAATTAAATTATTTGCCCAAGTCACAAACAGTGGAACCAGGAATAGGACTTGGTCTTTCACGTCTGTGTTTCAGAACACATAGTGAACACACATAGAAACACTTGGTATTGTTCAGTAGAATCATGCCTGTACTGTAGGAAATCAAAGCAGCACTCCAGGATTGCACGTTTGTGTAATTTTTTGCTTTCCAAGGGAGAAACTGCAGAGGAAAATACATTGTACTCTAATTCACTTCACTCCTGCCATCACCCTTCTTCCCCAGAACTTCTCTGACCTAGCCTGTGTGCAAGTGGATTTGTAGGTGTTCCAGTAAGTAGTTATTCAGTGTGGGTTTTTTTTATTACTGGACTTGTTGCTGTTCCCTACATGCAACTAAGCACTCATAATGTCCCTTTGTAGTTTGAGAACTCAGCAGAGTCTGACTCTGCGTTTCAGTTGCTCAATTCAGCCATCCAGAGTACAGTTAATACATGATGTTCCATGTTTGTATCACATTTTTATTTTTTGAGCTTGGTTGTTTTGCATGCTGCCTGCTTCAACACAGTCAAAACATACTATATTATCTGCCACAGTAATCATCTGATGGTAAAGGTGTTCATCCAACTGAGCAACCACAAAAGCAGAATTAATAGATTACATATTCAAAAATGTCTCATTTCATACATGAAATGCTGCACAGACCCAGGAATAATAAGTTTGTAAAATCTTTGCAGACCCAGGAAACGCTGAGTTTGCACCTGTAACCTCAAGGAATCTGAAACTGCCTAAGACTGGTTTTTTAGCTGCCAGTGGTCAGGATCCACTATCAATACAAACCAAGGATAGAAAATATAAGAAAAAACCCACCTTTTGCACTTAATATGAGCAAGATTCACACCTTGCGGGCAGTTGATTCCACTGTAATGGCTGAACTGGGACTTCTTCCCAATCAGGATGATCTAAACATGTCTTACACATTTATCACATCAAGTTCCTAAAATAAATTTTAGGTGTTTTGTGCAGTGTAGAGCCCAGTATGATAGGCTTACTGTCATTAAAGGGCTAATTTATATATTGCTTTATGCTTGTGGCTTCTTGTCGCCCTGATTTTTTCCGCCTTCTCTTCTGTTTCACAGTTTCATGTTTTAGGTTCTTTCTCACGCTCTGGTCTGTAAACACTGGCCAATGTTACTGTAGTTTCAAGATAGTTTACATTCTTTGTCTTAGAGACATGAACAGCTGATGGACAGTTGTCCTGACCAATGGGATGGGGAGAGGTGTCAACCTTCTCCCCCAATCCCTGGCCTTTTTAGAGATACTATATATTAGAGTCAGACTTTCAAATAGAGGAGAGTTTTAGTTCATGCCTTCTGATCAAAGTGTGAGTGTGTGTTTGTGTGTGTGTAACGGACTGCGTCAGCTTCTCAGTTCTTTGGTGTTTTTATCCTTATTTTAGGGGTTCTAATTAGAGCTGCTTGGGCTTTGGAAGGGCTATCAGTGTGTTTCTCTCTGCTCCTCAGCTGTTACTCTGACTTCTCTGTAGCAGCTTTTCTATTATCAGACTGGCTGCTGTTCAAAGAGTACTCCCCCTGTTCCTAGGGAAAGTGACTCAGCTCTCTGCTGCATGAAGAGCTGGATAAAATACCTCCGGAAAGCTTAGTGGCATACGTGAACAAATGCAGTACTAAATGCTTTTGACAGATTTAGAGAATGACTCAACAGACTAGTTCTCATTAGAAGAAATAGTCTGACTCTTCTGTGACATGAGCATACCAGCTAACTCAAATCTAAAGCAGGCCTCACATCAAATCAGAAAAAGAGACAGACCTGTGCTTCCTGGATACTCAAAACCACAGTCTATGGAAAAGCCTGATGTGAAATGAGGGTCTTACTAAAGATGGAATGCATCCTCAGGAGAAATACCAGACTCAAAATGTCTGGCAAAATTAAAATTAAAAAAATACGAATTTGTATATGTGGGTCTATTTTCGGTTGTTCTTTTTAGTCTTATACTTAATGAGCTTTGTGGGCTAGAGACTGTATTTATTCAGGGTTCTAGACACTACCAGCCAGAGCAGTATCTTATTCCAGGAGAATCTTAAATTCTCCTGTCTTGTAGGTAACAGACACTGAGGATGCCTTGGCTGTATGGCTTCAATTAACATTTCCTCACTATGCTTACAAAATTTAAACTGAACTCTCAGGAAACCTTTCCTAAATTCTTGATTAGAATTATAGCTTTGGGCAGATTCACTGATGTATGTTTAAGCAAAGGAGTAAGACATGGCTGGCATTTCAGACATATTCTTTTAATTTGTTTATATATTAGAGTTCATTCTTGTTTAGGCTGTGACATTTCAGCACAGCTGTAGAGGGAATTGTGCTCCTTTCAGCCATGAGCCTAGCAGTCATAAGACAAGAAGTAACCAATTTCACACAAGTCCAAACTTTTCCCTTTAGGAACTATTTATGCAAGTTTGTGTCAGAAATAACTTTTCCAAAAATCCCCCCAAGCAATTTGCTTAAAAGCTGTATCATTCAAATGTGTAAACAGCTGTATGGTAGAGGAAAATAGGGGTGGTGCCAGGAAAACAGGGTAATTCACTCTCTGATCCCCATGCTTTCAAAACCTAGGAGTTAATTATTTAAGCAGATCTTCCATTGAAATTCACTGATGTAGCAAAAGGTTTAGACTAACCGGGGGGTGAAAGGTCTTAACCATGCCCTTAACAGCGTCCACTTTAGAGCTGCCCACGAGGTCAGTTGTGCAGCAGGAGCTGTACAGCTGCATCTTTTCCTGTGCTGTATGGGGCAGCTGATGCCCTACCCCAAATCGCAGTTGCATTAATAGTCACACAAACATGATTTAGTGACAATTTATCCAGCAAATGCTCATAGCATACATTTCACATACTAAACCAGCAAGAATAGTGCCAATAAGAGATCTGAATCAAGTGAACAGCTTTCTCTTTTAGAGTGGTTTGTAAATACAGATATGCCAGAAATATTTCTGAGAAAAACTGGCTCAAATAGCAGTATTTGAGAGGCAAATACGTATCAACAGGAAATACTCTAGATTCACATACGCCTCCCTGCTCTAGCTGCAAACCTTTTTACTCTGATTTTAGAGAGGTTTATGAGGTTTTTATATGTACACAGAGATCAGTCATGAGCAATATCAAAGGTGTCTAATTAGGTCAACTAATTCTGTGCAATAAACCCTAACTGTTTACTCATAACTTTCCTACTTTAGTCAATGGAATTTTAGCAGGAAAACATGTTTTTGCTGCTCTAATGTTTCCTGCTGATACCATTATGCTACCAGCAAGTACAGTTCCCTTAACAAAAGCCTTAAAAGTCTAGGTCAACCCCCAAACAGGCATAAGTTAAGATTGAAGGGAATTGACTACCTTGATCTATCTTCCTTTACAGTAAGGATTTTACTAATGACTACTATTTGCTAAGACAGGAGATCCTGAGCAAACAGTGAATGAACCAGAAGGAAGGAGAGGAAACCAAAAAAAGCTAATAATAGGTATTTACAAAGTTTAACTAATTTTGGGTACTTGGCATCAGTTAAAAACACCTCTAAAATCCCTCCTGGCCACCCACATGTCTATGGGAGCACTGACACTTGCTAATTGAACTTGGTGACACTGTATCACTGCATAAGCATTTCTGTGTGTTGCCAGCCTCTAAAGGTTGCTGTCCTCATCACAGAGGTGTATGATGTTTTGAGAGTGAGAAGGGATCTATGATCTACTCATCAATCAGTGTAGAGAAGCCCAGATTAGTGTTTTCTTCTGCTTGGGTTGCTTGTCAAAATCCAATATGTTCTTGGTCAAACTTGTGTTCTTCTGTTTCGTATTATATGCAATACCTTCCTAACTCTGTTTAACCTCAATGTTTTGACTTGTTGAGGCAGCAGCTAGTATAATGACGTATAAGGAAATGAAAGACTAACTGGAGATTGTCTGGGATAGGTGGAAGAGAACACAGGCTGCTGACTTGTGAAGTAGGAAATGGAATTGCTTTAGTAAGAACAGTTTTAATATTTAGGGCTAATCACTTTAAGAGATTTTATTGTTGGAGAGTTTTTAGCACTGGATGTGCCTCACCCTTCACAGAATCTTGTGCAACTATCTTTTCAGTTTTATCTGGACTTAGAAGACTAAGGATTATAAATTACAGTATTTTACAGTGTCCTTTTGATTAAACTAATCAAAATCACTAGTACTCCTAAGTAATCTGAACCGACATTGGTTCACTTAAACCACATCAATTTGGTTTCCAAATTAGCAAATTAAATTAGTTCAACACAAACTTTAAAGCTTGCTTCTTGTTTGCATTTGGAGTGTGCATTTGTTAGATGAGAGCTCTTTCATTAAACCTGCACAGCTTTTTCTAGCATGTGGTGGGTTGTAGTTCTCAAGTTTAGGAATAATTGTTAACATCCCATTGGGCATTCAGGGACTGTAAGTTTTAAACAAGGGAATCATTTGGGCTGGGGTGACTAAGAGGTTAGCATTCTGATAGAATTCTGCATTTACTGTAATATCACTTTAATGGTATTGTTATTTCTGCATCACGAGAAGATGGTTCTGCAAAGAAAATGTGCTTATTCATATCCTGTACAAATCAGGAAAAGAGCCTGAATATAAATTCTGCAATTCTGTTTTCCACTGAAATCTCCTGTGCCCTGAAGTTGTTGCTCTGCAGAACAAGAAATACATAATTTAAAAGAAAATATTCCTTAACTCAAATTCTCATAGTAAGGCAAGCTTTAATAAAATCTTTGCACAGATGAGATTGGTAAACAATACTTGCTTAAGTCAAGGACAGTCTTCAATGCTTAGTTGTGCAGGCTTGGTGTAGAACTAAGTGAATTGGTGGAAATCAAACTGTTTTTGTCTGCTTTGCACACTTTGAATTTATCTGTCATTGCAGAAAGTTTTTATTTTGATTTTCTTACACAATGCACAATATTGCTGAGAACTTAATGTAAAATTTGTTTTCTGTACGGTGAAGTAACTTCTGGTTTCTGTTAAAATAAGAGCTCAAAATAGGTAATGAGGGAGAGATATTAATCATAGATTGATTGCAGCTATTGATGCAGCTGCTCCTATCTAGAGAAAGGCTGGCTTAACCTGTGCATTTCAGCTCTCTAGCAACCCTCAGTCTCTTATATTGGAATGCAGTTTGTTTTAGATAATAGTCTGCTCTTAGGTCTGAAAAGCTATTTTGCTTCTGGTATCAAAGGTAAAATTTGTGTTAAAACTACTGATGAAAATTTGCTTAATTTCAGGCAGATGTATGCCATGCATACCAGATTGTACATCGAAATGGGATTCCAGATGAGCAGATCATTGTCATGATGTATGATGACATTGCTGATAATGAGGAGTAAGTGATGAATGTCACTGGTCACAAACTATATGGTTTCTACAAACATGCCATAGTCACCAGTGTGTTTTGAGTTTGTAGCAGTTTTGAAAGAAAAGCCCTTAAAACCACCTGTGATATGCATAGAGACGTCAGCCATCAGCACAATAATTCTCCTTTGAAATGTGCTCATGAGCTTTCTTTCTAAGCCTTAGTCCACAGCTCAGCATCAGCTGTGGCACTGAGGACTGCAGAGCTTTGTTATGAGAGTAAGGGATCTTAACTCCCAGGCATAACAGTGTGCAGCAGATAAATAACCTAAACTCAAGAACACGGGGGAGGTCTGTGTATGACTTCCAGGGTTTTTTTGGGATGATATTATCAGATTAATTCCCAGCATGTACTTTCAATGAAGATGGCTACAGGTCCCATTCTGGGTGACTGCCTAGAGCATATAATTGCTTTCTGTATGAAACAGTTGATTTATGCAGCCTCTAATTCTAAAACAACTTCCCCCCAAATCAGCAGACATTACAGGCACAGCAGCACTGGGAGCAAAGTGTTAAGGGGAATAAAGGCAAGACTGCAAGGAGAGAGATGATAGAGACCATCCACCTACATCTTCAGATTAATTGGCATGATCTGAGGTAGAATACTTGAATGTATTCTGAGGATAAGGACACGTGAGACAAACATATGTAACTGACTGAAGTACAAAGCCCTTTATATTCTGAAATCCTTTAATGACATGGTGTAAGTTACCATACTCTCAGGTGAGCTTGCTCCTAGTTGTTCTATGGTCATTGCGCGGCATGTGGCTAATTATTCCTATTTATGTTCCATTTATCTTTAAGAAATCCAACCAAAGGCATAGTCATCAATAGACCTAATGGCTCAGATGTGTATGCTGGAGTGCCCAAGGACTATACAAAGGAGGTAGGAACAAAATCACTTTCACTGGGGAAGGTTCAGCATTATCCAATGTCTGAATAAATTCTTTCACCCTGTAACTTACACTGCAAAATGCACATAGTATAACGCATCAAGTTTATTCACCTGCATGGTTTGGCATGAAGTTTGGTGTTTATAGGATGAATATAGACAATAGATTCTTTGAAGTAAAGCATTGGTCATAAAAGTGAACCTTTACACTCTTTCCAAGCTGACACATGGAACAAAAGGAAGAAAGGTCTTGGATTGTAAAAGATATAAAAAGATGTATCAATCTGAAAAACAGCTATGTAAAACAAATTGTTTCATTAAATCAGTACAGTAATCCAGTCACTCAGTGATTTAATGATTCAGCAGCTAAGTGAGTCATTAGATAAAGATGTATTGAAAAGGATGGCCAGCTAAATTTGTCATCCATGCATGGATTCTAACCTTAAGAAGCCATCTTTCTGAATTAAGATTTTGTTGTTGTTTTTATGATCAGATCTGACTTTAATCTTCTCAAATCCCTAGGATGTTACTCCTAAGAATTTTCTTGCGGTTCTCAGAGGAGATGCGGAAGCAGTGAAGGGGGTGGGATCAGGAAAAGTATTGAAAAGGTAAGAGAAGTTTAATTTAGAAAATAAATGCACGTGTAGTTGTAAATTGACACTGATTTCAACAAAAGAATAGAGGAAACTAGAGCAACTTGAGAATCCAGCAAAATTATTGATGGCAATTCTAGGTCCTTCACATTACAAATACAGTGGTTCTAGTTTCTTAATCTATGCATCAGGAAAGCAGCTGCTGTTATTTGACTGATTAGGGCATAAAAGTTCTAGGGGATAGAACTTTTATAAGGTATTAAGGTATTTGTTATTTAGACTGTTGTCTTTTGCAAGAATGGCAATTCTAAGAGAGTGTGGCTAAACTTTGGAGACCTCTGGAAAGGGTTTTCTAATGTTTCAATGTACGTGAAGAGTTTTACTGATCAGCTGAAGACTTAGGTCAAACTCAGGCCAGACTTAGCAGTGAGTGACAGAGGGATACAGAGAGTTTAACCAGCTCATCAGCTGGAAGAATTGCTTATCTAATGCCAGCCTTGGTCTTTGTAGCACATGTACAGTTACTGAGGCTGAATATAAAACATAATTCCATTCCTAATGAAATGGAATGATGGTTTATAATTAATGCAAAAAAATCTTTGTGACTGAAAGTAGTATGAGCAATTAAACTTGTAAGTGATATGCTTAAATTATTTGTAAGCTAAGTTACACAAGTGATTCTAAGTTTGGCAGTAGTCAATATGAAGAATCCGAAGAATATATGTCTATAAATGAAATATATGAAGAATAATAAGTTATAGATTGGCTAAGTGGAATGTAAGATTTATAATTCATATTATATATTTATAATTCATATTCATATAGGTTATAAAGGCTTATGTAATTTAGATGATTCAAGAATGTAGGTAATATATTCCAGAGCCTAATAAGAAGTCTTCTTGGAAGGGTTCCTGGTGTCAGTTATTCATCTTGCTTCTATAGAGTTTGAGATCTGAAAGTATGATACCTCCTTACTAAGTTGTACTATATTTCTGACTATTGGTAAAGAGCTATATCATAATATATTTTTCTATGTACAGGAATTACTGTAGAACCTTTAAGAATTTAAATTCAACTCTTGAAAGGACTAACCTTGTTAAAGAAAAACTGTGAAGTCTGTCTTCATATGATGGTTGATTTTAGAGGCATAGTAATGAAACAGAACAAAAGAATCCTACCCTGGCACTGAGGAGAACAATAAAAAAGAAAGAGCAGGACTATAGTTAAATTTTAAGTTATTTCTCTGAATTGTTTAAACTTCATCTGTAAAAGCTGAGGTTGAAAATGATATATGCAACACATAGAAGCAAAATGTTAGTAAATTAATAAAGAGCACATTAGCAGATTGTGCTCTTCTAGCATCTGGAATGAGTCAAGAGGTGACTCTGAAGCAATTTTTGTTTGAAAAGAAATGTACGTCTGAACACACCTCACCTGTGAAAACTTGATGTTCCCATTCAAATAAGGGAGGAGCCATGCAGAGGGCCAAAGTCTCTTAATGTACTCAGGAAGACAACTTGAACTCACAAATAAAAGTCTTAATTGTTTACATTCCACCTTGGTCAAATTTTTTGCACTTAGGATCAAGACCAGGAACCCAAAAAGTAACACCCAACCCTTCTTTATTAGGCTCTGTTTGAATTTTCAAGTGGCCTGACTTTTGCTATTGGGTGGGAGAAGTGCTCAATTACCCTTTCCTTGGGAGGCTTCCAGATGGACTTCCAGGTGGTCCCCCTAGCCAGTAGGTTACTGGCCAAACAGAAGGCTGGACAATGTTCCCTTGAGCTGCTGCAGTTGTACATGTTTGCTCTGGGGAAAGAGCGAAAGGAAGTACAGATTTCTGAACTCCATTACAGAGGAACAGAGGAGGGCCTGGATGCTCCTGATCTTTTTACATATTTTATATTTAATTGTCCCTGAATACTGTTTGAAAGGAAAATTCCTTTGCAGGTCTGGCTGTTAGGGCAAGACCTTTCTATCACCCAAACGTGATCTGTTTGATTTAGAGTGGAATCAAGACTGTACAGCAAACTGTACTCCACAGATGTGAGGGTGTCAAAGCCGGAGTGCTCAGTGCTCAGCTGGCTACAGAGCCAGTCTGGCCTCATGGCTGCGTGTGTACATGCATCAGTTCCTCATGGAGCTGGAGGCTGACACTGCTTGGTGATCTGTGTGCCTGATTATGGCCATTGTAGTCCTTACACATACCTAAGGCTCTTATGGAAAAGGTCTTTATGATTCATCCCTGTATTCTTGGTGCCTTGGTATAACTTACTTATAAAAGCATTCCTTTTTAACCAAACTTCTACAAATGCCCACAGTATAACCAATTCCTCACATAGCCATTAAAAACCAATTCTATTTCCACCATACCCTACATAACAGTCCCTGTCTCACAATCAGTTTACAGTTTGGAAGGTGAGGTGTGATTGCCATATTCTCCATGTTTGAGGGACTAGCCTATATCCCTGTTCATGTTCCTTTTGCAGGCACTCGCTTTCTCTAATAAGGATCCAAACTAATACACCTGGGAGAAAAAAATATTACCAAGAGGAGAAGGTGCTTCAGCTCTGTTATTTTTAGATACTGACATGTCTTGGCACTGAGAAACAGATGATTGTTGTTGTAATGAAGATTAGGTTGGAGTTGTTAAAAAGACCTTGCAATTTTTTCATTACAGTGGTCCCAAAGATCATGTGTTTGTTTATTTCACTGACCATGGAGCTCCAGGACTTTTGGCTTTTCCTGATGATGATGTAAGCATTTTGGGAATAACATAACACCAATCATTTTAGTGACATTCTAAAATAATAACTAATAAATGTAAAACATGAGAATACTTAGTGCACTGCTATATTGAGGGGAGAGGCTGAAAAAGAGCCTTATTCTTCTCATCACTGTATTTTGGAGCTTTTCCATTTAGAATCTGTAACGTTCAGTTGAAACTATGTCATTCCATAGTTCACTGGACTTTGGTTTCAAACAGGTGTGACTTGGCTTTCTGGTGCACCATACATATCCTCTGGGACCATTACTTATCTTTTCCAGAGTGGAAAATGCTAGAATGTTATACTTCAGAAGGGCGAAGGACTTGATAAATTTTATTGTGAAAATGGTGTACATATTCACAGCAGCTAGTATTGATTCTTAAGTGAATTGTGTGTCTGTTGTACATAAGTCGTTTTAATACAAGCCTGCTTATTTTACAGCTTCATGTGAAGGACTTGAATAAGACTATTTGGTACATGTATCATCACAAGAAATACCGGAAGGTAAAGAAGCATACCAAGTGTAACAAGAAGTTCTGAAATTAAAAGAGCAGCTGGCATGGAAGAGAGATGTTTTTATTTTGAGAGTTGGCTCAAAGTAGGAAGAATCTGTTATATGCAGTTAAATTTGCATTAGGATTTTGCAGTTAAAAGGATTGATCTGCTCCAAATTTTCCATAAATAGTTTACTTGTTTTTGCAGTCAATGTTGATATGTAGTGTAACTGCTGTTTGCTAATGCTGCATATTTTGACTAGAAAAACAACATCTGTAACAGCTGCTCCCCCATAATTTGTACCCGACTCTTTCTTCCTGTGCTTTGTTCACTTCAGATTTCACTGTTATTACAGGAAGTTTGTATATACCTCATGTTTTTCTTACAGTTACTTAGTTTAAAAGACTACCTCTTGTCAGAAAATTCTGTGAATTGATTTAATCACATGTGCTGTTAAGCAGAAAAATTAATATTTTGAACATTTTATTAGTGCTTTTTCTTTGAGCAGCTCTTTGTGGCAATGTCTGCTATAGCTAGCTGTGTTTAGGAATGCACAGCTGGCATCAGTTCCAGAGATACTACATTCAATACTAACACACTGCTGTGCCTACTGAGTGACTGTATATTTGATCTGTGCTTTGTACAATAGCCAGTAGATCCCTGTGGATTCTGTAGAGATTAATAACGCCTATTCATTATTATTCTTTCCACTTTCTACAGAGTGTGATTCCTGAAAAGGAAAAAATGTCTTTTGTTTTGCAGCATTATGCATAGCTTTTGTTTCAGGAATATCAATATAGGCCAACTAGCTACAGCTAAAAAGCACCAAACCACTTTTCTCCATTTCCTTATGGAATTTCTTAAGGTCTGTGATTTATTTTTTTATTTTATAGATGGTGTTCTACATTGAAGCATGTGAGTCTGGATCTATGATGAATCATTTGGCTGATAATATCAATGGTGAGCAATCAATTAACTTAACTGCACTTTAGTATCACAACTTGTCACAGACCTAAACAAGTATAGACTGAGACAAGAATAGATTCAAGGCATGTTTATGTAGAATTTTAGCAGGGGAGCACAAGAAAGTAATACTTTCCATTTACGGGAAGTTCCTTTTAATAGAGTCTTACAAAAGACTGAAAAGGCTTTCAGTTTCTTGGAAATGAGAAGTTGAAAAGGTGTTTCTTTTCAGGAACCAGGTGTTTGGGCTGGTTATACAGACATTTCTCAGCCTCAGCACTGCTAATAGGTGTGAAATTCCTCCTCTCAGTTTCATTGAGTAGCAATGCAGCTGTGAGACACCACTGCCAGGCAGTTTTGCTGCACGTTTGTACAAATATATCATGTGCAGCTAAGTATTAAATCATGGAGGGGGAGGGGAGATGAAAAAAAAAAGAAGATAAAAAACCTTACTATTTGTATTACAGTTTATGCAACAACAGCTGCTAATCCCAAAGAGTCATCTTATGCATGTTATTATGATGATGAAAGGCAGACTTATCTTGGGGACTGGTACAGTGTAAATTGGATGGAAGATTCAGATATGGTAAGTTACTTAAACAAATTTTCTTCATTTAATGTATGAAAAAGATCACTAGGGTTTTTAGGCACAGCTCTTTTACAAGATTTGTGAAAATACTTGCTTTTATGTGAGACCAAAATCAACAAAGTAAGTTGGTAAAAGTATTTATCTACTACTCAGAATCATATATATAATCTTGATTTGTTTGAGCCACTGAAGTTAATTCCAATACCAACTTTCCGAAATACTGTTGATTTTGTTATTTATAAGGTAGAAAATATCCAATTTCTAGTTCCAAATTCACATAATTTTTATTTGCTAATCTGTGACCACATCTCCAAATGTGTTAAACAACTTGGGCAGTCCAGTAAGTTGTTTGTCTCCTTCAGGGGCGCTTAAGTACGGAACTGTGGCTAACCCACTTGTTAGTATAATGGAGAATTGTGTTCATGAAACAAGTCTGGGATTTGTATGCTAGTCCACTCCCTTCTTGCCCGTTTGCTGGGAGATGAGATTACTAAAGGCAATATGAGAATATGCTGTGAAATCTTCTTTCCAGTTTTTATTTCTACATCTTTCAAAGGTTGTATAGCTCTTGCCCTATACTTCCCTCTACCCACTGGCAGCTAAGACCAGGCAAAACTTCCCTTGCGTTTTTAGAATAGCTGAGTTTGGCTATCTTTGACCTCATGGAACTTTCTTCCTGCAGGAGGATCTGAGAAAAGAAACACTCCACAAGCAGTTTCAGCTGGTGAAGAAACGCACCAACACCAGCCATGTGATGCAGTATGGAAACAGAGTGTGTATTTGAGAGGGCTTCCTGTTCAAATAGACCTTCAGGCCTTTCATACTCCATACTTTCCTGCCTTAAACCAAACAAACCCAAACGAAAAACAGCTGCACACTGGCAGGGTTGATTTGGTCATTTTTAGTCATGAGCTATTTCTCTTAGAAGACCTCTTTGCATTTAAGAGGTGATGGTCCTTATGCTAAAGGAAAGCAGCCTTGCATATGCTTTGATCTAAGAAATCAGGGTAAAAGTTTTCCTCCAAGCTTTGCCAGTGATTTGACACTTCAGTAAAGTATAAGAAAGGTATTTACCACTTCCAGGCATATTATGAATATTAGTGAAATGTTAAAAAATACAATAATCCCTCAAATGGGAAGAGCTAAGAGGTGATACAGCATTTACAATAGCCCCCTTATGCAACAGATTAAATACTTGCTGAAAACAAAAAAGTGCAGTTATGTAACCTGGTAGCCTTTTTTCCCCCAGTGAGTTTTGGAAATAAAAATTGCCTGATTCTTGGCAGCCTTTACCTCACTGTATTAAAAAACACAACATATGCGTACACACAGACACACACCTACAACCCTGTGTTCTTTATTTTCTCTAATAAAACAAGTTTAGAGAGTTAGGTTTTTATGGCAGACAAAGACAGAACTACCTATTGAGGGTGATTAACAGTTTCCATCTGCTCACTTTTTATCCTGCAGAGCATCTCCTCCATGAAGGTGATGCAGTTTCAGGGCATGGGGAAGAAAGCTATGCCCATTTCTCTGCCACCTGTGGAACACTATGATCTGACACCTAGTCCTGATGTGCCCTTTGCCATCATGAAACGAAAGCTGATGGCTACCAATGACATTTCTGAGGCTAAGAAGATTGCTGCAGAGATGAAGGTGTACCTAGAGGTAAGAAAAGGAAAAATGATTGCTCATCAGGCCAGATTAATTTCTATCCTAAGCAATGGCAGAAGGAAAATCCCTGGAAGTCAACAAAATTGCTCTTCAGACTGGTAACCTCTAGCTGATGGTTTATTCGTCCTTTAAAATACAGTGATCTGTTCCACAAGGCACATTCAGTAGTGATTATCTAGCCAAAGGTAAGCAAATGCAAAAGTCAGTCTCACAGCTTTTATTGACAGGAAATTCCTCATCTGCATCCATTGGGATTCTTGTGGGGGAGACTTAATCTTTGGTGTTAGAGAAATCTTAGGTGTCTCAGTAGAACTGAAACATTCCAAATCAAATAGCTCCTGCAGAATGGAAGTCAGTATTGGTGTTGGTGGTGCTTTCTTTCTCTGGTAAACTGTAAAAGGACAGTAAGTGATTTTGGGTTCCAGGAATCTTGACTTTCTGTCAGCTTTCATTTTAGTGTTAAGAGGCAAGTCCAAGAGACTATGCTAAAAAAAAAAAAAGGCAAAATTTGGTTCCCTGTAGAGTCTAAAAGTTACAGGAGGTTTAAAGAAAGAGAAATTTCATTCAAAGTCTTTAAAATAGATTTAGAAAAAGCATATTTTAAATTCCTTTTGTTTTATCTACAGGTGAAAGAGTTCATCCAAGAATCTATGCAGAAGATAGTCACCATAGTAACAGGATCAACAGAACAGACCAAGCAGATTCTGTCAGACAGGCTGACAATCAGCAATTATGACTGTTACCAGTCAGCAGTGAACCACTTCAAAGCTCATTGCTTCAACTGGCACTTACCTGTGGTAAGTCACTCATTGGATATAACCTGATAAACAGGCCAGAAAAACTAGCGCAGTCATAGGCACATCTGCAAAAATCAGCTTTTATTAAAAAGCTAACTTTTGGGGCAGTCCTACAGATTAGATTTGAAGGAAGGGTAAGTAATGCTTTTGGAAGCAGGAAATCATTTCTACTACCTCGAGGTAAGCAAGAAGTTTACTAAAAACAACCCCCAAAATAATCCATAATTTTTACTAGTTAGTGCTGTTGCTACCATCAGTTCCCTCCCCAGAAATCCCAATGTTTAAAAAGTCATGTTGTATTTCTGCTTGAAACATCTCTGCTGCCAAAACAGAAACACAAGCACCGCCACTGTGAATTTATAATCTTTGTGCATTGAGATTTATGTATTATGATGTAGTATTAGGTATAATTCCTTGCAGTAGCCTCACTGCTATTTCCATTGTCTTGCTGAATTCTTGAGAACTGCTCTTTAGTTTAGGGGCTTTATTATTATTTTATTATGTTTGCTTTTCCTGGGATCCCAGCTGAGGATCAAGTCCTGTTGTTAGACTGTTTAGGTAAGAATAAGAAAGTCCTGGTATCAGGCAAGATAGCCTCTAGAGTGGATTTTTTGGTTTTGTTCTTTGGGATTTTAAGAATGTAATGGATTAGATGGTCTTGCATACGAGGCCAATGTGCAGCACAGCTGAATTTGCCTAAGTTCAAAGAAGTTGAATTGCTGGATTGCCTGAAGTTCAAAGAGCAAGGTGTGCAGAACAAAGACTCCTTTAGCCCAGTACTAGATCATCAGCTGAACACCTTGGATGTTATAGCATCTCTAAATTATTTCCACCATTTAGTCTGGATAAACAATACCTGCTTTTCATCACTGAAATGATTAACAATGTTTTTTTTATTTCAGTATGAGTATGCACTGAGACAGCTGTATGCCTTGGTCAACCTTTGTGAAGGAGGATACCCCATTGACAGGTAATGAGGTTCCCAGATATGCCCTGTAGTTTTAACTGTGGCTAAAAGAACAAAAGCTAATAGGCAGATAAAGCTTAATCTTAAAAGCTTCTCATTTGTTCTGCTGTTGTTATCATAGTGTCAGTAAATCACTCTGAAGTTAGAAATGTTTATTTTGACAAGTATCATTAATAGTTCCCTCTCCGTTCATAATGGTTCATAATGATCCACGTCCCCATAACGCTTTAATTTCCATACTGAGCCTCAGGGGAAATGGCAGCCAGTCAGAGGATGCCACTGCAGCACACAGCAAACAAAACACCATGACTGGTGCAAGGGCGTTGCCCTGTAACTTCTCTGTGTGGTGCAGTAGAGCCAAGGGCAGCATGGTGTTGGAATTCTGTTTTAGGAGTTTGTGGTAGTGGTTGGGATCCCAGCTTGTGAGTCATGCAAGAGAAGGAAAAGGGAGAGAAGAAAGCAGAAGGGTAGGGAATGTGAGCATGGACTGATAGTTCAGACAGTGGGCACATGCAACTCAGAAGGTGAAGAACTGCTGCCCCCACTCCTGGTGGCAGCCCACTGTAGTCAGTTTGGGAAATAGTTTGAGAGCAGAGTACCTGAAAAGTTATTCATCATTACTGTTCTCTGTTGCAGAATATACCTGGCCATGAATCAAGTGTGCCTTGGGTATTGATGG
Organism: Donacobius atricapilla; assembly: GCA_013397315.1. Classification (NCBI taxonomy): domain Eukaryota; kingdom Metazoa; phylum Chordata; class Aves; order Passeriformes; family Mimidae; genus Donacobius; species Donacobius atricapilla. The sequence goes on from WBMY01005700.1 coordinate 49,209, forward strand.
AAACAACAGTCCTGAATGTAACCCTTACTACAAGTGATAACTTTACATAGCTGTCATAATCCAGACTTTATGTGCATGCAACCTGGAGAGAGTCAGCCACTCTACTGGAACTGTACTGGGAGCTGAGGCACCAGACCATGAGCAGTGCAGCACTTGCCAGTGCTCTCCCCTGCATCCCCAGCTGCTGACAGCCTGCTGCTTTGAGAGAGGCATTTTGGCAGACCACCTGGAGCTTTCAAGATGGATAATTTTTTTCAAAGCACAATGCTCTTACAAATCTCTGGATGAACACTACAAGCCACCTATGTGATTGCTAAATCCATCCTAAATCTAAACATTGAGTCATTAATTCTGGATTTTTTTTAATAGTCTTGCTAACTCTTAACTTTTTTTTAAAAGTTAATGAATTCCATTACAGTGACTAATTTCAGATTGGTTGAAGAGTGAAGAAACCAAAGTTTGTTCTTTAAGTTTTAACTCCTTAAAGAAATGAGTTGCATTTGGGAGCTATTTGATGTGGACAGCACAGTTAAATGTTGAACCATAAAAATCTTTATGAGTAGAAATCACTGTTTCCCAAAGAAAAACAGAAATATCTCATGCTGTAAATTTAGCACCAGTATGCTCTAATTAATTGTGTATACTCACAAACCTGTGGGAAGTAACAGAGTACCGGAATTGCCTGTGAATAAAAATAAAGTTGACAGTTTCATCCACCCACAGTGCAATACAGCATTGGACATGTTGTGTCTTGAAAATGAGGGCGAGCTAATTAATTCTATAATATGGATTGCAAAGTTAATCTGTCCCTGTAAGACTTTCATAAGGCAGGTCATCTCAAAAAAACCTGCACAAGCAAACCAACAAAACCCCGAACATACCCCAAAACTCCAGCCTAAAAGCAACAGCAAAGTATGTAAAGCCCTAGATCACACTTGAAGGTGCCACTCCTTAGAGCTGACTCAGTAAAGGACAAGCATGGCAAAATTAGAGGCTATGAGGTGATCCACAAAAGTTGCAGGTTGTCCTCACCTTTTTACATGTGGAGACAGGATACAGAAATATTTCAGAGTTATTTTCTAACAGTATGTTAAAATAGGTGAAATGACCTCATCTCCATGTGAAAAGAATGAAGTCTGACAAAAACTGAACCAACATCACCAGGATGGAGAGAGTTCTGGGTAGCTCCACATCAAGTAAAGGGATTGTAGAAATGTAACTGCTATTTTTATATAAAGAAGAGCTAGGTAAAGCCAGGAGGAACGTAAACAGCTTCATGAACACTGTCTGCTGCGAGATTGATCCCAGAGCACAGCTGGTGTCAGGATGAATAGAAAAGGTAAAACCCTGAGGAATTAGGCTTTACTGAATTAGTAGATCAAAGTTTGCACCTTGGGGGTTGGTGAAAGTTCGGATATGTGCTGCTTTTGAGTTGCTTCTTGTTCTCAGCTGTAAAGCTGGGGTTTTTTTAGCAGAAATGTAAAAATAAGAGTATGAAATTTGTGACTGCCTGAATGTGTTGCAGTTGTTTCCCTGAAGGCAGGAGGAAGGGCTGGCCCCACAGACATCTCTTAGTCATTCTGGCTGCTATCATAAAAGAGTACACTAAGATCTCCCAAACACTTGGAAAGAACAGGAGAAATTACCCTTTCAAAGCCCTGTTGGAATGTATACATTCAGTCTCCTGTTATACTCATCTCTGCTTTTAGAATTGTTCCCTGCCCTAGAAATCCAGGCTGCTTTTCAAGCACTTAGCATCATCAATTCATAGGTTAAACTTTTTTTTCAGCCTTTATATATGCCCATTTTTCTGCTGAAGTATTCAGAGGATGCTTTTGTTCTTTTGGATTTTCATGTCTAGAATGCAGAGGTTAAAAAAGAGGCCTCCTTGTTCCTCATAGTTGGTATCACGTTATGACCCAGAGTTTCCAGCCATAGTAAGTAGACCTCAAAAAGTAACTACCAGATGAGAAATCAGCTGCTAGCACTTTCATTTTCACACAGCACTGACACCCAGGTGGCACTTGTTATCATCATGTGCCCTGACCCTCCTGCAGACTCTTGTAGCTCTGAGGATGCAAAGCCAAAATGTGAGAGTGGGATTTTGTTCTGTTTTCCTCTTGCAAGTGATTGCCATAGCTTCTCCATCCTAAATGGCATTGTTACCCCTTCCCTCAGGTATGTGGCAAACTGAAAGACAGATGCTGAAGATGTCACTGCACCCACAATGCTGTCTGGGATGGAGCAGGTTCTCATCCATACTCTGAATTTTCAGTTCGTATCCAGAGACCCATTTCCTTTTCAGTCACTCAGGGAACAGACCCACAGAAGAAAATACCAATAACCTTCACCCTCGCTGATCAATACATTTTTTAAGGCCTCCAAATAGCATCACACAGACTTAGTACCTGCATGGCAGGCTGTTTATTTTGTTATGATAATAGAATCTAATGAGAAAATAATTTTAGGATTGTGCAAGCTCAGTCTTACATCAGAGATTCCTGTGGTGAATTGGGCAAGTACAGACGCCCTTGCTCTTCCTGCAGGCATGCAGTTGCTCAGCCTATCATTCCTAGAATGTTGGGATGCTGAAATGCAAAATATGGAAAACTGTCAGGTTTCTAGCAAGTTGTCACCACCAGGCAAAACAGGGCAAAGTTGAGGCTGTGTTATTTACAAAAATAGCATAAGAGTTGTGTATATCCATAGCCCCAGGGAAGAGTGTCATTCACTGCAGCCAGGGTTTCCTGTCCTCCTCCGTGTTGCTAGGAATGGAGTCCAAGGCCCTTTTCCGACCCGTGTGCCAAATCCAGTGTGTGTTTCTACCCAACATCCTGCTGCACAGGCGTTCATCACCTTTCCTTGGGGAGGACCTGGAGGGCAGGTCCATGATCAGCCTCCATGGTACACTTCTGTATGATGCAAACTTAGATGGACACAGCTTTGTTCAGAGCACTGGTAACCACCCTCCCTTCCCTACCAGCAATGGAAGCAGAAAGCAGTTCACCTGAGTTGGAGATAATGCACTTTTTTAGATATTGCAGTATTGTTTTAGCTCTCTTCAAACCAAGTTGCATCTTGTCTCATCAGGACAGTTTGAGGTAAATGCTGAGCTCCTGTGGTCATCTCAGGGCAGGAGGCTGAAGGCCTCTCATTCCAGTGTTCAGCCTCTGCCTGTGAGAACAGGGGTGGAGGGGCAGCAGAGGAAAAGGAAGCTTAAGCTAAAGTGCTGACTTAAGCCAGCATTTTGTGCCAAGAGCTCAAGCAAATCTGAATCAGAAGCTGTTTCCTTCTTAGGGGCATTATACCCCAAAAGATGTGGAAGCCAACAAAAGTCCTACAATTCTGTAAGCCTTGCACCACAGGCAGAGCTGGCCAGTATCCCACACTAGCAGCACCCATCCAAGGAGGGATGCTGGTGGGACAGGCAGGGCCTACACTGCAGCTGGATAGGAGGAAAACATTTTTCACACTGCAAGGTGTTAAAATGCTGTACTAGGGCCCCAGGAAGGCTGCCTGACCCTGGAGACTGCAGCACTGAAAGGATGAGGCTCTGAAGAACCTTGGGAGGCAGCCCTATTTCAACAGGGATTGGACTGGTGACCTCCAGGGATCCCTGTCTACCTCAATCGCTCTACAAGCCCATAGTAAAAATCCAATCTCATGCCAGGTTTCAAAGTACAGTTGGTGACTGGAGCATGAGGAGGCCCAAAAACTCTTGAATTAAACATGGAAACTCCCTTTGATCTCAATGGGTTTTATTTTAGGATAAACTTGACCTGCCAGTGTAATTATTTCAGTGAATTATTGACAAATGTTGTCACTGGGTGCAAACTGGCGTTAAATCAGCTCTGTGCATGCAGTGGACCCAGGCTGGTTGTTTCTCTGCAGAAGCTGCTGGGTTCAGCAGGTCTCCCTGTTCCTCTCTTTCACACTGGGATCCTTTCCTTGTGACTCAATGAGTGATTGCACATTTCTCTGTAAATGAGTGTTTGAAGAGGCTGGATTGCACAACCCTACTTGGTCAAAACCTCCTGGAACACTCCTGTCTGCTGAGGGCTCACATGAGGGCCAGCACGTGAATCATGGCATGACCATCTTGAGTAACCAGGGGAGGCCACAAGATCACCAGGCTGGGCTGCTTCCTCTTTGCCTGGGCTGCAGGATGAGGAAATCCCATGGAAAAGCCAAAGAACAGAATCCCATGGAGCATTTAAAATTGCCCATTTCATTCCCACATTTGACTTCTTTTTCTCACACCATCAGAAGTGCCAGATACCTGCCCAAAGCAGTGCAGGATGCAGAGGAAGGGACATGCTGAACTGCTTCAGCAGTCTCCATTTTGGAGAATCAGTGCTTTGCCAGGGTCACCAGAACAATGACATGTTTGTTCCAGGCAGGCCGTTTCTGCATGACCCTGGTGCAGGCAGAGCCTGAGTGCCACCACTGAACTGTGAGCTTGGAGAGGCAACATCCTTCTCTGTCCTGGGTCATCCAAAATATCATCATACAGGTAATTTCCCAGCTTATGTTCCCTGATGAGGGATGGCTGTGGCCACATAACCCCCGTACCTCAGAGATGTATGTTTAATGAGATGTTGCTCGTGGTTTGTGTGATGGGACCAAACAGGCCAGTTACCCCACAGCCTCTGAGCACACTCCGCTCTGTACTGAGCCCAAGCACAGGGATTTCCTTCCAGGCAGCTCGCAGCCAGGCACAGTAATTTGCATTACTGTCAATAATCTCTGGGTTTGGGACAGCTATGGTAGCTCTTGCAAATCAAATCAGAGCTTGGCATTTGTTATGCCAGAGGAAAATGTTGCATTGTGCAATTTGAGAAAAGCCCACATAAATTCAAAGGTACAAGGCACTCCTTGCATTTCAAAAACTGCAATCTGCAGGTCTGATTTTGGGTCTAGACATTAGTAAATTTAGATCTGAGTCCATTCAGATTGCAGTGATTTAGCACTGTTTCCACAGGCTCCACTGACCAGCTCTATATCCTGTACTTCTCCCTAGCCCCAAGGTCCAGCTTGTGACTCAGATGTCCCAGGACACAGTGAGGTGCTGGAGTGCTTCACATCTTTGATCAGTTCCTTGACCCTGTCTGGTGCAAAGTCCAGTTGCTCTGCACAAATATCCGGCAGATCAGTCCTAGCTTCTTCCCTTCCATGTTTCTACTTTAATGTTTTACCCGTCAGATTACTTTTGGTGTCATTGACTGTGAATGTTTAGTGATAATCTGTTCAGGCCAAAGATCAGGGGAAGCCCCAGGCCTGGACATCCAGCACCTCCCTGAGGATGGGGACAGGCTGGGGAACAGGCTGAGGGCAGGGGAGCTGGAGACCACTCCTGCTGCAGCATCACTGGGGCAGGGGCTGACAGCCCTGGGAGGCTGAAATGGAGTCCTGGACCACGGGCAGGGTGGGGAGGTACAGGGGAGGCACTGGGGAGGCGCTGGAGACAGCCACACCTGTGAGTGCCCTCAGGGCCCTGAGAGCAGCATCACCTCCCAGACTGGTACTGGAAACTTGTGTCTCAGGTTTAGCCCCGGCATCCCAAGTGTCACCCTGAGAACAGCCTGGGCTCCCAGCAGGAGCACACAGCCTTGCAGGAGGGTGGTGCCAGCATGAAGGAGGGCTTCAGCTCTGATATCCTGCAGATTTGCTGCCCAGAGGCAAGGCAGAGGTGCCAACAGCTGCACATAGCAGAAATAACCATGAATTTGGAGTCAGCTGTGCTGTCACACCCTGCAAGCTCTGCACATGATAGCCTCAAAACCAAGATTGCTGTTATTCACTGTTCCTCATTCTTGGTTGTTGTCCCTTCCCAACAAGATGTGCACACAGCCCATGCTGGCAGATGCACAGCACTGGTTTGCTATCTGTATGCAGATTTGGCTACAGCTGGGGCACACAAACATGGACACTTATTTCAAGCCCCAGAGACTAAGAGAGGGACCAGCTACATGTAATACTACCCCTTTATCCTTGGAGCTTCAGGAATAAGTCAGAGACCTTGGGCAACTTGGCCCAAGGTGCCCTAGATCTCTTTTGAATGTTATTGGGAGGAAACAATAGCAAGTTTGCGCAAAACTCAGAGTAAAACACCTTTTTGTAATCAGAGCTTTGCTGGGCCTGATTCCAAGTTGGTGGAGCTACAGCTTCCTGCATGAAAACAACCCAGTATTTTGTGTTTGCAGCAGGAATCTTGCCTGCATTAAGGCACCCAGAAGACATGGACCTTTCTTGCAATTAAGGTTCCTGCTTCCATTATCCAATCCTGAAAAATTGTTTTCAAATTTAATGAAACGCATTTTTGCATTGATTCTGTATATTCTGTGGGAATTTGTTCAGAGAAATTTAAGTCTGCAATGACTGAATGACAAAAAGCACACATAGAAAGGAGAATTAGAAAGTCCTGTCTGTAACAGCCTGAATTTATTAAAGTAATAACCTGGTGGGACTTACAGCTAGTATAACACTTGTGGAAATGACAGCCAGGTAAAAAGGGATTGGTATTTAATTCCAACTCCTTTTGACTTTCAAATTTTAATCTGGTTTAACACACTTGGCAAATTATTAAGTTCTTTACAAAGGCTTATTTTAAAATAATTGCACCATATCACACGTTGAAATAAATATACAATTAACCAGACACTATCAAACAACCAATGTGAATAAAACTACTGTACATGTAAAACCAGTGGTGAAGGCTTTCAATCTTTAGGAAAAACACATTGATGAAAATGCCTATGCTACCTGATTTGAGTGACAAATAGATAAAAGGCAAAAAAACATAGTGAAAGTACAGGGTCATCTTGCACTGATTGTAATGGTGTGGATTTCACAGGCAAAGACATGTTGTTGACAGCAAGACAGAGATGGAGTTCTGCTACAGGTGGCAACCCTATGCCACTGAATACGTATTTAAATATACATATATTTATTCAGACTGGGTGAACAGATAATGTAAGGCACAAATACAGTCTTACCTCCAAAGAGCTTGAGATGCAAGCAGGCCTTTCAAAGGCCTTGTGCACAGATGTGATTCACACCTGCCATCATTTATTATAAAGTAGATGTCCACCTTTTTGCAAGATCTCTGGATTTTCTCCACTGTTCATTTACATTCTGCAGTGTTGGCTGGTTGCAGCTGAGAGGTTCTGAGGATTGATACTTCAAGTTTTCCAGAGGGTGAATGTTCTCCTAAATGCTCCTTTTACTTCTGCAAATGACCTCTACCGAGAAATGCCGTGTGTTCAGACACCATCTACAATCAGCTCATCTGTCCTATGTTGAAGGCCATGTGCCAGAGAACTTCTGAGGTCTGCAGGTATCAGAGGATCTCACAACATAAATTATCCAGCTCTTCCAGGATGACAGCAAAGACAGAAGAAAAGCAGCATGGCCCTTAGGAAAAGTCTGACTCTTTGACAATTGGAACTAGTGGGGTTTTATGGTCTATTGGTTTATAAATAAAATGGAAATCTTTCTTAGTTTCGCTCTTCAGCAGGGAGGCTTTGATATGGTGAGGAAGAGCATCTTTGTCCAGCTGCAGCCACTGGTCATCAACATAAACAAAGAGTCCATAGTCCTTGGGATGGGACACTTCAAACTTCTCGGCACACTGCTGGCTCAGCTGCTCAGCTGTGGTGTCGTGACGGGAAGCAAGTGTCCTCGATTGACCACTGATTTCCAGAAAGGAGATACAGATGAAATCCTGAAGAAAAACAGGAGAGACCTTGCAGTTAACAAGGAGGAAGAGTTCTGTCACAAAGTTCTAGCTGCCTAGAGCTCCCCCATATCCTCCAGTCATTCTCCAATGTCCTAGTTATTCTCTCATTTCTTCCCTCTGACAGGCTGTGAATCAGCAAATACTTAAATAAGCACTTTCCCAAATAATTACCACCATAAAGACACTGAAGTTAAAGTGCTTTTTTTCGGATCTTAGTGAATATCCTTAGAGAATGATCTGCAGTGGTTCATTCTCCCATCTTTTTACAGCTCCTGAAGAAAGGGTTTACGAAGATGTGACAGACAAGAATAACAGACCACAGATGTCAGAGATCTGGCCTGAAAACCCCATTTCTCAGAAATGGGATAGGGCTAGCAGTGTGGTGACCTTGCAACTTCACTATCACCCAAACAGCACCTTGAGAGTGTGTCCTCTGAACTTCCTTCCGTCAGTAAGGAAATAGCAGAAGTTACGCTGAGAAGGCTGATTTACTGTTTCAGGCAGTAACCACTGTTGTGGCAACTTTCATCTTGCCAAACACATAATGAGCAGAATCTAGAGAGCTGGAACCTGTGTGTTTCATTTGCATCTGTGAACTTCAAAACAACTCCCAACCGTTTTGTTCAGAGAATAATGAGGTTTCCTGGCAGAAGGGGAATTACCAAATGCGTGGACTATGGGCTTCCAAACTACATTTAAGGAGTATCACTGCAGTTGATTACGGCAGGCAGAAGGATGGGCAGAGGCCTGCTGAACATATCAGCAAGCTGTTTAGCTCTGCCAGAATGGGCTTTCACATCCCTGATACTACCCCTCATTCAAAGGCCCTTCAGGTGCTGGAGGTGGTGGGAATCTTCTGGGAAAACATGTCATTTGCTTGTTCAGCTATTATGTTCCATGCTAGGTACTTCTATGTGCTACTGCCAGAGCAGCACTCAGGGCTGGATGGATGTTTGCTGTATCTCATCCACCATTCAGTTTCTGAGATCATCAGGGACTGGTTTGACTGCAATATGGAAAACCTGTTCAACTCCATGCTTTTGTATGGACTACTGTCCCACACAGAGGACTTTCCCCTGGCTTTCCCCTCCGCATGCACCATTTTCAGTTCTACACTGCAAAAGCTCTACAGAACGTGAGATGTGGCCTTTGCTGCCTCCCTGTGGGTGTCAATTTGATCACAGCACTGAGGCTGGCAGGGTATCTTGCCTGGCTGGGCCAGCCTCACCACAGCTGGAGGCCCAGAGCACCCATCTGTCCTGGGACCTTCTCCCACTGGTGCACAGGGAGATCTTTGCCAGGCCATGCACAGCTTGGGCTTCAAAACTAACCAAGCCTTAATGGGTGGGTCAGTCTTTCCTGCTGCTGGACAGGCTCTGGAAGATGCTTGACTGACTGGGTCTTGGGATGTCTCAGACCCTCCTACAGCTTTACACCACCCAGAAGCAGCCCTGCGTAGCCTGCTCACATCTCAGTTTAGCCTATGTTTTCCCCACACATTAAGGGTGATGACTAAGAGGAGTTTCTGAGTCCCTACCACAGCTCCCACATGCAAAGGCTCCTAGCACACCTCTTTTGAGAATGAACAAAAAAATCACTTTGCAGTCATATTTAAAACTACAGTCTTATAAGGGTACTTAAAGATTTCAAAATTTATTTCATATGTAGTATGTATTTCAAATGTGGTGTGGTTTCTTAAGTTCTGGAAATCTTGCCCCAGATGTACTCTTCCTTTTTAATAGTGATTTCAATTAATTTCATTTTAAAATAATTACAATGTTAAAGATTTCTAAGTACGGCGAAAGCGTGCAGGCTTTTCCCCTGGGGTATGATGCCAGCTACCTGCACTGATGAGCGGGAAGCCCGGGCCTTGTTCAGCGTTCTCCGTCGCTCCCAGCGGTGGATGGAGTCCTGAACCTCCACACTCAGCTGCCGTGTCACAGTGATTTTGTCGTAGTTCTTGATATGCTCCAGGACCCCGTAGGTGGTGGTTAAATAATAGGAGCCTGCAAAAGGGGAAAGTCTTGTATGAACATCACACCTTCATGGGCCATTCAGTCCCCACCCTGCCTGCTGATGTCCACACAGGGGCAGCCCTTTCACTGACCCTTGCACTGCCTGCACCCTGCTCGAGGGAGTGCAGGGGTCACTGATGTTATCCAAGTGAAGGATACCTAATGAACAGCATCCTCCTGCCCCTCCTGCCCCACACCAGTGTGTCTGCCCAGGCTGCTGGGGCTGTAGATATCCCGGCAGAGAACGCAGGCTGAAAGAAAGGAGCTACAAAAACTGCTTTCACAAACAAGCCCAGATATTTATTCTTTGGGCCATGGTCATCTTTTTGTCGTGTTTGACGGGGCCCATGCAACAGGTCTGTAACTTGGGCTCCTGAGCAGTCCCTGCAATGCAGGGAAATAGAAATAATAGTAGATTACTGCAGGAGAAGCACAAAGCCTGGATCCAGCCCTCGAGCTCCAGCTACACTACTCAAATGTTTGGATTTCAGCGCTCCTGTGGGCTCAACACTGTTGAGGGATGTCTTAGACCTGCAGGAACAAGTCATCCTCTGTGCCCTCCATTCTCTATTGACTACACAGCCAACCCAGGCGTTCACCTAAAATTCCCGGACTGTTCAGGCCTGCGGGATAAATCTTGGTAACGCAGCGAAACTAGGTAAAGTGGCAAAAGCCCTTTTTCCTCCGAACGCCCCTGTTGCTGCGGGCAATAAATAACCAACTGCAGCCACAGGGTGGCAGCGGGGCCGTGATGAAAACCGGCTTCAGGCAGGAGCTAAGCCCTGAGCGGGGCGGAGACGCTGCCCCGGCCGCAGGGCAGCCCCAGCCAGGGCCGAGGGAGGCAGGGCTGGTTTCTCCGTCCCCTCTCAGCCGGGGAGCGGGAGGCCCGGGCCCGGGCTCGGGCAGAGCCGGCCCGCGGAGCTGCCGAGCAGCGGCGGCGGGGACAAGCCCTGCTGGGCAGGCGGGGACAGCCGACAGCTGCTCGCACGGAGTGTCGGCCATCTGCAGCGCCTCCAGATGGCACTCGCGCACCTCCCGCGCCTCCGGCGGCCGCCGCTCCCGGGGGGCCCGCCCTCAGCTCGGCTGCCCGCCTCAGGGAGGCCGAGACCGCGCCTGGTTTGAGAGCAGGGTTTTTAGAGCACCGTGAAAACTTGGTGTAGGAGAGGAGAGGCCAAGACACTGCCATTTGACTTCCGGTACTCTGGTGGTTCAATGAGGAGTGTCCTGCAATTTCAAAGTTTTGTGCACAAAACACTCATTTTTCTTTACTGTCTCCCACAAAGAGATGCTGAGACTAGACTAAGAAGGCTAAAAGTGCCACTTTTCTCCTCTTAAATACAATTACTGCCCTCCTTTGTCTGTCATTCAATGTTTCTCCTCTTCTGGCTGAGTCAGAGGTAGCTGTGATGGGACCCGGGGTGGGGTGTATCCCTTCCCTCAGAACCCAGGGAGGAAGAGCTCTGAGTCCCCCACAACAGGAATTCATCACAACTTTTTTAAGAATTAAATTTTTGCCCACTTCCAATTTCTTTGTTTCCATCCTGTTATTTCCTATAATCTGTCCTTGCCTTTGCCCCAGCAGTCAGCATCACCATTGCTGTTAAATGAATTCGAAGTATATTTTTCATTTGGAGGCAAAATTGAAGTGATTTTGTATATTGACCCATGCAATTGCACAGTTTTCTCACTTCTGCTTTACTTCTTTCCTTTTAATTTCTGTACCTGAAAACACCTTCTGCTATCCAACTCTGAAAGGCCTAACTACAGGTAAACTTTTGCCAGTTCTGCACTTTGCAGTCTCAGAGCTGTCTTAATTGGGATGTTCTTTTTTCCCCCTTATTCCTCACATCTGCAGTTACTCCCAGTGTTCTTTCTGATGTGATTATTCAATCAGTTTGATCTGGAACTCCCTCAAAATTTTTTCCCTTTTGATTAGAGTGCACATTTCACAGAGTCTTTGCATCTTTGAGCTGAAAGAACTTCCAGCCAGCTTTGCTTTCAGTATTCTGAGCTCCCCAGCCCAGGTGACTTCAGTAGCCAGCCTGGTAGTGTGCCTCTTTGGAATGAGGAACCTGTGTGCAGAGTAGTCACCAAAACCAGCTTGTTTATGTCCACAAAATGATGTGCTTCAGCTAACTTTTTTTTCTGCTAAAAATTCTTTTCAGCAGAAAAACTAGCCTGTGCAGATACACCTTACTAATGTACTGTATTGCTACTAATCATCCTGTTAATGCTTACTTTTGTCCCACTCTGCACAGTGCTGGGATGACAAGCTTAGTTTAGACCCATATGCTCATTTAATAAAAAATAAAATTAGTTCATCCAGGATTCCTTTCTCAGTACTTACCAAAGCAAAATCTAAAATAAACCCCGTTTTATTGGTTTAGTGTCTACTTGGTGATAAATGATCTCTGTTCCTAATTCAGTGTGTAATTGTCACTTGGGAAGCATGTGCTTTCTAAGCTATATTTAAGAAACTAGAGGCCCACAGTTCCCTTGGGTATTTCTCTCTCTGATAACAGAGGTCTTTAGTCAGTTCCAAACTGAATATTCCTCTCTAACCAACCTAACTTTATTTTCTCTGTGTTGCTATGATGCTCAGTCAGACAACACTGTCAGAGGGTGCACTCAAATTTAGGAGTAGAGCGACCATGAGAATGTAGCCCTCAGGCATACAATGCAGTTTAGGAAATGTGCTCTTTTCTCACTGGAATAAATAAAAGTATCTGCACATTTTTTTTGCAGCAGCTGTTTAATTTTAGCAAAAAACGTCCAGCTTTTCAGCCTTTGGGCCAAGGGACACAAGATGTCTCTGTTTAGGTTGCTAATCTAGCACCTCAGTTATCATTTATGATGAGTCCCTGCCTTTCTAGCTTGTGTCTTAAGGCACTGCACTGCAAAAAGGAGTTAAAGTGTTTGGCAAAAATTTTAGAGCTTCAGATTTGAAAAGATTGGCCAAAGCATTATCCACAATATCTAGCCAAAGCCCTCCTGCCACACTTTCACAAACACTGAAGTGAGGCAAATGATGATTTCCAAAGTGCATATCCCATGAGCAAACACTACTCTTACCTTCCCCTAGCTGCAGAGCAGGGTCCATGAGCTCCATCATGTATTCCACATTCAGAAGGACTTCAGTCAAGTTGCTGCGGGCCAGCACATACATGAGCACGGGGAGGAAGTCATCTGCACCATACGGCTTCCCTGAGCAAAGAGAAACACAGTGTGATCCCAATAACACCACAAAGTCGTCTTCCCACACAAGGGTCAGATTCCCACACTGTGAGTCCTTTGCAGACTTTAGCTTATGTTATCTGAAGAGTTAAAGCTCAAAAGCACCAGCAAAGAAAAAATGCTGAAAACAGAAATTTAGATCACTGAAAAAGTAAGTAAACTTGCTTCAAGCCCAAAATCAGGTCTTGAAAATTTTCTGGAGAAACATTAACTTAACTTTGTTGATCACAAACAACTGGCAATTTTTGAAGAGTGCAAGGGCTTCCAGCTTGTCCCTCTGATTTGATACTGACATCAAGACTACAGTTCAGGTTGGCAATATTAGTAGGGAAGTTGTCTACATGCATTTAGGGGCATTTATTCTCTTAGGCTTACTCTGTGTGTGATACCAAAAAACAGAATATAGAATTTGAGACAAGGGTTTTAGGACTGAGGACTTTGGTACTTATGTCCCTTCAGAAGGCAAAACATCACACTACATGATCCTAATTAAAACAGTCTCCCAGGAGCTAGGAGCCAAGTGGAATCATCTTTCTAACTGTGCTGTCTAGCTAGGAAAACAGTAAGATTTTTCACATTGGACTTAAACCTAGTTTTTGAAATTGGTGTGCAGCAGATGCTCAATATTTCCTGTGCTTAAAGCATTCATATCAACTAAGTTAACAAAATTATCTAATATAGAGTCTGTAAGACCTCTTTGGGATCTCTAAGGACAGAAAAAAGCACACAAACAGTCATCATTATAAATAATTACTACTTAAAATAGAATCCAAACTGAAGCTTCCTTGCATAAACCACAAAGAACACAAGGGTAACTTTTCTTATTTGAAAGATACTTTCACTTTCAACCAACATGTCATAAATTCATCATGGAAAACCCACAACAGCAAGTTTGTTACCAGACCTATCTTCCCAACATTCAGAGTTGACCATTCCTCTTAACCTTATTTGCTTTCATTCTGAATGCCTTTCCTCAGACCACGGGGATTTTTTTTGCTCACCTGTGCACTTGGATATATTGGTTTCATGGACTGTGTGTATCTCACTTGAGGACTGCTTGTCCCACCTCAGGGAATCAAAGCTACCCTTGATGTAGTTTTGGTGAAATTATGCTCTAGCCATTTTTGGCCCATAGCACACATGCTCTTCCATGGTAGGGCATACATTCCTATTTCTCAAATGTTCCCACTGACTTATTTCAAATATTTGCCATGAGTCAGATTTCTTTTTTTGTCATTCATAGTTGACGCAGATTGTCCACTGGCAAATAAAGATATTCTTCTGAAACCTCAAATAAACATAAGCTTAGCCCCGATTTAAAAAAAAAAAAAAGTGTGGCTTTGAAATAAACCCAGTAATACATCTAATGAACAGAGAGTTGATCCATTTAAAACAAAGTGTTAGAGAATGAGAAAGCGTCAGGGCTGTAATTCAGTCTGTTTCTAACAAAGCCCACACATGCCACAATATAGACTACTTATTTAATGAGAGCTGGATTAATGCTTTCAGTTCTGATTGTTTTGTTTGTGCTGCCTTTAGTTAAAAGACACAGCTTTATGTCTTCAGTGAAACTATAAATGGACTTCACTGTTCCATTAACATCTGGATGGACATTTTTTTGTCCGTTGTTCCCTTGGCTTATGTCTTTATGAAAGCTTTAGCTCTGTGAAGGGTCTAATTCATTACTGTCATATATATTACCTTAATACAAGCAGCTTAGTATTACAGCTGTTTAATATTTTCCAGGGGAAAAAAAAAAGACAAAACTGAGACATGAAAATGTAACAGAAAAACTTTGCTGCAAAAAGCCCCATTCTCCTCTTGCTCCAAGTACAGCAGAAGCCAACAGAGTTTGTTTTAATTCAAACTAGTAGAAAGGAATACAAAATACCAAAGATTTGTTAGGCTTATTTTTCCCTTCATTAAAATCTTCTTCTTTGTAATCTAGTCCTTACTGACCAGTGGCATGGATAAAATTATTCTGGTTTCCCGAAGGCCAAGGGATTTCCAGCACAAGACCAATAGCAGAATTTCCCCTACTACTTCTCTTTCATGAATAATTCATTATGTGTCTGATAGGGCATCCAAGAAAGTTGCTACTTCACTGGAAAAAACCCCATCCTGGGTTGTTTGTTGGTTGGTTGGTGTTTTTTTACATGTCACCAAAATAGATCATGAACGGAGAACAGACTGACCAACTAATGCAGAATGGAAAAAGCAGCTTGGAAGTAAACAATTCCATGTCCCCATTCATCATCTTCTGGTGTCAACAGAAGTGAAAATTAGAGGAAAATTCTCAAGGATGCCTACAGAATATCTCTGCTTCTTTTTTGTTGTCTGAGAAGTGGTTGTATGTAAAATCAGGCATGGAAACAATTCTTTTTCATGCTGTTTATCTTATTTCTATAAGCTGTTTTAGCTGCTCTGCCCTCCAGTCCTTGGTATAAACTCTTCTTAAATTAAGGATTTCATAGAAATATTATTGGACTCCCACCTGTTTATATGCCTTAAATGTGAAAATCCGATCTACGGTTTCTTTTTGAGTAATAAATACTGAGCAGGGATGTCTGACTGAAATAATGGAAAGAACACATGTTCCATATGCTGTTTGCTCACAACCTGTGTAAATTACTGTTTTGAGTCCACCTGTGGCTATACAACACCCAATTTTAAATACCCACATGGTAGCAAAAGCTGAAATCAGCGGGAGCACAGCATGTCAACAAAGGAAAAGCAAAACTAACCACCGGGGATCTAGCTCTGACTCCATGTGTTGCCACAAACCTCCTGTGTGGCCAAGGGCAGGTCAGGCATGGTATATTGCACCTTGTAGGCATCTCAATAGCATCTCTCCACTGACTGCACGTGAAGCCAAGGCACATCACCTGAGAGGGCAGGACTCTGATTCTCCCCTGTTCTCCTGGCCCCTGCAGGTACAGGGACTAGCTTTGACATGTACAGCCATCAGTCCAAGCATGGCCCTGAGGTGTTCTGTATCTCAGTCCATCCATGGGGAAAAGAAGTGCTCTCAGCAACTCAAATACGACCAGAAGCCGGAGTCTACAAAGATAGATGAAATGCCTATGAACCAGGATACCTGAGAGGTTGCTTCAGCACCATATAACCCACATGCTTCCTGTTTTATGAAAGGCACCAGTGTCCATCTGGGAGCTGCAGCAGGGGTATTCTCTGCAGGCTGCTGACTTCTCATCCCTATTTTCAAGCTGGGCCTGAGCCAAATTCCTAGACCTGTGTGGCTTGCTGCATCTGTGGTCTCTCACAGAGGGGAATTTTTGCAGTTGACAGTTAAATCTAGCTCTGACCCTGCCACTGCTCTCAGTGAGAGTGAGACTGAGTTTGCCTATTCAAAGTGTGGTGTCCTACTCCAGATATGACTTGTTTGCTTTATTTCCCCTTCTTCCCTGCGGGGTCAGGAAACATTTATTTCATAAATATCTCTAAGAAGCTTAAAATAAGCCTTCTCTTCTGCCACAAACTCATCCTATTATGTTTATAGCAAAGCAAACACAACGTCAGCTCCTGGCTGGGATGCAGCACTTGAATAGATGAGTATTAATTAAATACATGATTTAAAGCAATTGGAATTCTGCCCAAGCCTCCATAAAGAAATTACAGCCTGTTTTAACACATTCATGCATCTCTTTTCTCTCTGTGTATATTCTGAAAACCAGCAGACAGGGGTGATGCCCTGCACCTTGATCTAATATTTTACAAACACTAGCTTGATGTCTAGAAGCAGATCTCCAAAAAATATGAATTTTAGCCTCAGTTTGCAGCTGGGAAACCTGAGGTGCGGAAAGGTTAACTGGGATTTGTTCAAGATCACAAGAAAAGATTGTGACGTTCCTTCCACACACTTGCATTTTGCTATCTCTTGTCTATCCCATACTACTCTCAGTAAGGTTTAATTTGTGATATAGTGAATTAAGTGAATTAATAGATGCAGACAGCATGAATTCACTTCAAAAATATATAGTTTAGAGATCAGAGGAATTGGCTCCCCATGAAAAATTTGAAGTAGCTCTTTGATTCAAATGTGGAAATTGTGCTAGATGGCAGAAAACCCAAAATCTTTAGTCCATCAGTCTTCATTAAAAGTAACTTAAATACAAATATTCTCTTCCAAAAGATATCAAAGTAAACCTGTTATGTATGGCTTTATTCTCCTTCTCAGAAGTGAGATATGATAATAAGCAGTGTAATGGGATTGCTCTGACAGCTTTAGGATCATCTAGCATGGGCTCTTCACTGCCTGCTGAAGTACTGGATTCCAGTTTCCTTTCCACAAGCTCAGCTATCCCACTGAAGACACAGCTTTGCTTTCTGCCAGCTGCAGAGCCTTATAGATGTACGTCAGGACAGCTAATATCTGGCTGCTCAGTTCTGTAGGGCTGAAAAACTTCCTTCTAAAAGCTAAGGAAGAGAAATATTCTAATGGAATATATGTCCTATCTATCCTCTTTTACCCAAAGCAGACTATGCACATTATCCATGTAAAGCTATGTAATAGAAATTATTAAATCAGATGTTTTGGTCACCTAGCCAATTCTATAACTGGTACAAACTATGGTCGTGAACTATATAGTCCAGCTGCCTGTGCAGTTCAAAGGGAGTCCAAAAATGAAATTTCATAATCTTAGGTAGTTCACAAGTTAGAGATGTTGCAGTAAGAAAAGTGTAACTCCATTGTTCTTGAATCTCCTTTGAAAGCAGTCTGCCCATCTTTCAAACTTCCAGCCTAAACTTAGAGCTTTTCCACTCCTGATCTTCCTCACTTATGGACTGAACAAATTTGGCCTGTTTGTCCTATTGTCTCCATAAAGCAGTACCTATTGCTCCTTTGTTTTCCATCAGTTCTCTTCCACAGCAGCAGCTCCCAGACAGCGTGAGGCTGAGTGACCCAGGCACACCACTGCCATTACACCCCACAAGTATTTCAGATTTGCATAATTTCTCACTTTACAGGTATCACCCGTGTTTTTGATGAAAAGCGGAGATTGTAATTTTATTCATATCACACAATATACTTTTAAAATTTTGTCTGAGTAAAGGTATGTCTGAAAGACATAAGGCAAAAGACAAAGGGGTTTTGACAAAGGGAAAGACAAAATAAGGGTTTTTTTCTATATAACATTACTGTGTTTCTACATAAATCAGCTATGTGCCCAGCTGCATATTGCAGCATGCCTTCCAAATGTAAGAGCTACATGATTCCTGCACCTTACTTTTTCTAGTGCCAAAAAAAATGCCAGCCTGCCAGCCATTTTGTGGGGCGTGGGTTTCCAAACTTTTTTTTTCAATGCATTTTATTCTTACTAACCATTCCTAGTATTTTTAGTAGGCAGGTTACATATTTTCAGATTGTCAGTTATATTCTTGGAGGCATATGTTTCAGTGATTTAAGTTTGTATAAAAGTTGGAAAAGCTCAGTGAGACACCTCAATACAATCATAATTGTGCCTTTGGTGAGGATTCACTTACTAATATCAATGCCTACATAGTACATATGAGCATCTGAACCAGGGCCCCGTAATTTCTTTTATAGCCAGTAATGAAAATTTTCACTGGAGTTTGCCTTGAGTCATCTCACTCTAAAGCAGAAATCTGTATGCAGCCAGATGAATCATCTGGACTCCATGGACTGATTTCACTAGGGGTGTGATGGGAAGCTGGGCACAACACCCCTTGTGGGGTGTACAGCAAGATGTAGCCAGAGATTAGTCCTACTTCAACTCTATCATGGAGCTATACTCAGTGGTCTCTTCAGAGAAAGGTGTATGACAAAGACTGTGAACTTGCCTTCCTAGTTCCTTGTGATGAATCAATTCCACCAGCTGATTGCCTTCAGCTTGAGGAAGAAATGTTAGTTTAAACCAGTTCAGGATCTGACCCATTCAGTTCTTAGTCTTAAGTATCAGGGATTTCAACCACGGCCAATTTATCAGACAGATTTTGTCATGTAATATGAATTGTAATCAAACCAAAGATCTCCTTTATTAAAATGTCTTGATATACATGGAGTCAGTCAAGGCAGACTTAAAAGTTTCATGACTCTTTCAGCAGGGCAAAGATGAGCACCACTACAGGTATGGATGTTCCTGAGTAAGCTTGTCCTTAGTTTTAAAGGGAACTTGGTACCTCTTGGGACTTCCTGGACAAACTTGGACTGCTGTGCATGGGTCTCAAAATGTTAAAAAACTTGTATTTTCATATGTATCTGAAAAGAAAAGGTGCTTGATAAGGTGGTGTTTGCATTTTGTTTTGAGAAATGAAACCATATTCTTAGGTCAGCTCATCCTATGGCCAGGCTAAAGTGAATAAAGACCTGGCCTGAGCTGACAAATTGCAAATTAAGCCAGACAACACAAGCAATTTCCATGTCATTGAACAGGTAATGTTTCTGACAGAGGTAGACTGATTTTGGTCCCGTAGCAGAGGGAATTATTAGTTTTGTTTTTTTCACCTGCTCTGATCTTGGAAGAGGAGGGAGCTTTCTAATTGAGAAGTGAGGAAAAGGTACGAAAAGGAGAAGCTATTGCACAGGAAGCTGAGCATGGCCTTTGCTCTTCCTGTGTCAAGAACATTGTGCTGCCTCATGGCTGGCTAAAAGCAAAGGGGGACCTGTGCTATTGCTCTTGAGATGGGCAGAGAGCAGAAGGAAAAGTCCCACCTGCTGAAATCTGCTCTGAGTAGCTCACAGCATGCTCTTCTGCATGCCACCAGCTGGAATTCCCTGTCAGAAAAGCATTTCAGTTTGCTGAGAACCTCTCTTTGCCACTGGAAAATGAAAGTGATCTGAGTTCAGTTCATTTTGTGGAAGAGGTTTCACACATTTCACTTCTAAGTGGGTCAACAGGACATATCACTCAATTTCTGTCTGCTGTTTTCCAAGAGTTAGCTACAGCATTCTTCTCCTCTTAGCCTCTTTTTCAGGTCTGAATTCATTAGAGTACACTTCCATAATTCCAGGCCAGTTTTCTTCTGGCCAAACCCTGATATGCATCACTGATCATGTATAAGAGAGAGGGAACTGCATATAAGGGAGAGGGAACTGGATGCACAGGGGTGAAATCAGCTTCCAACCTACAGCCTGCTGGCAGTAGTACTCAGGATGAGAAAACAGCTGAGCTGGCCAAAATGCAGTGCTTTGGTTAGCATAGCAAACCACAGTGAAACCGTCTGATTTCATGAAGGTCAATATTTTAAACATGTAGGGGTTTTTGAATTATTTCCCTGACTCCTCATTTCTGTAACATGAAGTGACACACCAACATTTCCTTTAACAGAGGAATTCCAGCCCTGAGCTGTGATGTGTATGTAACATACCACCAGCATCAGGAGACCATGTGGGTTTTAATGAGACTTGCAAGTTCTTGATCTAAACCAAATTTATTCTCAAACTTCACACAACTGTTTTAACAAAGTCACAGCAAATTCCCCTGCATATGTCCAAATCTCATAATACCTGAAGACAGTGAGAGGTTCTTTCCACCCTGCAGCTAAGACTCAGCCCTGGGGGTGGTTTCTTGCTCTGCTGTTAAAGTGTCTAGACTGGTCGCTGAACCTTGCTGCTTACTCTCCATAAGATCAGCTTGAGGTGAGACTCAGCAGGGACACAACTATCCCTGTATGAGTGCTCCAAGGCTATTGCCAGTACAAAATAAAGCAGAACAGCTAAAAGCACTTTTGGTGACTGTGGATTCTTGAACAACCACAGGTTATTGCACATTAATACCTGGCTTCTCACCAAATTCAGGCATGGCTGGTCATCAGCTCACAGTATAATAAAAAAGCTCTTAAACTGTCCAGGCAGAGTGCTGGAGGAAGGGACTCACTGGTCTATCTGCAAAGATGCATCCTATCTGCAGGCCAAGGGTTTAATTTCTGCATTAGTGGTTGGCCTGAGGCCTGTGTTGTGTTTGTACTCGGAGCACATACTGCCTCGCACTGAAGAAGTGGCTTGTAGTATTTACTGGAGTATCAGAAATCAGTAACAAACTACTAGCATTCTGCATCTCCTCCTCAATTTAGCTAAAACTCTGTAAAGGCCAAATCAAGAGTCTTTTCCCAAAGACCCATGCCTATAATTTACTATTACTCTGCTACAAGCTGGGACAGAGCCCTGGGGATATTTGGAGAGCTGTGTGAAGACCTGTGCATAAAGGACATTATCCATAAAACACACATGTACAGGTAACTAGTTTTTGAAGCTACGGAGCTAAAGTTAACCAGGTAACATCTTATACCAGTTATTAGTGCAGAGAACTTCACTGACCATTCCATTCTGAACAATCTGAGGACATCTGATACCAAGCCCATCAACCATCACTGCTGCCTCCAATGTGCATATTGCCATGCCAGTTGTATCATAAACCCTGTTCCTTTGATACATGAAGAAAGACCCATGGTGGATTGTAGTAGGAGTCCTGTACCTGGATTTCCCTGAGCCATGGAGTCATAGATGAGTTTACAGGTCTTCAGCAAGATGGCAATTTTCTTTTCTGGAGAGTAGGTCTTGTGCATGGTTGTGAACTTGTGAAGGATCTTTTCCAGCACAGCAGTTTCAGGCACACTGGTTGTGATGCCCAGGTCAGTGGTAGTTGTGTTTTGTATCACAAGTTGGTTCTCTTTCAGCTGCTGTAAAGATCCATCTTTGTTGTGTATTTCTTTTAAGGAAGAATTAATAGCTTCTTTTAAAGGTTTCAGGACACACTTGTACAAAGCTGTTTCAGCAATCACTTCTGCATAGAGAAGGGAGAGCACAAAAGCACATAATAAATAAACAATACAGTAGTACAAGTTAAAGTCCTAAAGAAGCATGTGGTTGGTTATTCAAGCACTACTACATAGCTGTGAGAAGGGAACAGAAATTACATCCCAGAAAGTAAGCATTTCATTACCAACACTATCCAGAAGTCCTAAATGGGCTTGAGATGAACATCAGTGTGTGGTCTCTGTAACTGGAGCTGTAGGAAACCTCTTGCTACCAGCAGTCCCTGGTCTCCTTGCCTGACTCCTGGCTGACTAGCATGGCATTACCAGGCAGCAGGAAAGCCAATTCTGGGGAGAGAAGAGGAATCTCACCTAACTGTGATTGTTTTCATAGCCCTGCCCTTACAGATGCCCAGACGCAATTCATCTCATGTCCCTTCTGACCTCTCCTTCTGATTTATTTGAGATAATCACTTTGGGATGAAATTAATTGCACCCTCAAAGCACCACTTTCTTTCCTCAAAGCAGGTGCAGCCACCAGCTCAGAGACAGACACCAATATCTGGTCTGAAGTTTCTCATTGTTACGGCTCAAGGGACTCTAAATGAGAGGGTTGAGTATTTGCTTAATATTTGGCTGAAGATGAAAGGAGCACAAGAGACTGTGAGGAAGTCTGTTGTGTGACTCCTAGAAACCAGAGGCAACTCTTAGAGAACTAGAGGGACTGCAAGAAATCCTCTTGTTGCACTGAGTCAAAAAAGTCATGGGCAAAAGAGTTCATCTGCTCAGGCAGTGAGGAATGAACCAGAGGGCAGTAATATTTATGTATTCAAAATGCAACTATTTTTAAAAATCCAGAGGACCAATGAGCCTGCAGCAGGGCAAATTCAAGTGGTAAACCTTCCAGTGGGAATCCCTGTCCTCCACAAAAGAAGATAGTCCTGTCAAGGTTGACTGGGCCACATCATCCTGGTGAGGAACCATCAGTGAACAGGGTTAGATACAGGGTTACAACCAGGCATGCCTGTAGGAAGGTGCTGGGATACTTGCACACATGCAGCTCTACCAAGCATAACAAGGACACTTCTTTCTCCTCCTTTCCACTTCCACTAATCAAGATTCAAGACAAACTTCTCTGTGCTGCCCCCACACTCCCCACCTCGAACAAAGAGGCTATTAGGACAAAGGTGTTACACAAGGTGCATGAGAAGTGAAACCCCTTTCCTTGCTATGGCAGGGGCTGGCTGCAGGTCTGTTCTGCTGGGGATCTGCTGGATCATGTGAAGCCTTTGCTGGAAGAGAAGGAAATTGGCAGAGCCTGCTGAGACTGACAGTGAACTGCCTTTTATTCCTGGCTCACCACTTAGCTGAGTCCCACCTAATACTGGAGCTGCAGGATCTCCTGGCATCCCTGGTCACTCCTGTGGTTCACTCCATTTTCTGGGTCTTCCAGCTCCCAGCTTGTTTTAAGCCAATGTAAGGATCCACAAATAGCTCTGCATTGGTTCTCAGGTTCTCAAGAAACAGTTTTAAGCTTTCAAAGGAGCACGTGAGTGCATGCATGCCTGCTTTTTCTGGCTGTACAGCTTTCACTGGGATAAAAAATCCTACAACTCTTTTTATATTCTCTCATGGATGTACGTTAAACAGACCAGTCCAATTCTTAGCAGGGAGAGAAGTAGCACATTATTCCCTCACAGGATATGAATGAGAAACAATGAAACACCTGCGAACAGTTACAAATAATATTTTTCTCCTCAAAGGCAAATTGTATCTATGGAAAAGAGTGAATATTTCATTTTGGAGCTGGGCAGTAGTTTTGCGAAAGCTCTCCGATACTTCTGAGTTCTAAGAAACACAAAGTGGAATCAAGTGATTCCTCCACTCAAAGTCATCATAGTCTTGTCCCTCCCTGTGAGAGTGATTGACCTCTAAACTGTATGCCATATGCAGGGAGTTCTCCATCCTTTTAACAGAGCCATGGACGTGGAAGGCCATGGGAATGCAGCTGTGAAGGGGAAAGTTTGCCTTTTGTGTTTCCAGTGTATTCAGCTCTGTGTTTGCAAACCTATGTAGATACATAAGCACACGCACACACACACACACACATACATACATACATACATACATGTGTGTCTCTCCTACACACATACACATCTCTTCTGCTTAAACTCTTCCCTTTAAAATATTCATAAAGGGATTTTTCCCCTCAATGGTCCTCAGCTTCTAGAGCTATTCCTCCAAGTACTGGCCACCACAGAGCAGACGTCAATTCATGCTGCTCAGGTTTTAGGAGATGGTTTATAATTCTGTAAAGCAGAGCCTGTGTCTGCATAATTCTGTCTCCCTCCTCACCTTCCCAAACCATGCCCAGGGATGAATAAACCACAATTACTTACCTAACTTTTCCTCGGTGTAGGAGGATGGGTCTATCTGAGACTTCAACTCGGTGCTCTGCACTAAGTAACTCTTCAGCTGCGTCATCATCAGCCGAATCTCTTGTAGCATCTCTGTGCTGGAGCTCTGCTTTGCCATCATCTCTAAACTATACAACCTGTAGTCCCGCACCAGGTTGCCAAAGTATGAGTCCTTGTCCTGTGCCAGCTCCACTATCTTCTTCTGCAGCTTCCTGTCACTAGACAAAAAGACTGTAAAGACGTTGGACAGGTTTGCCAAGGACAGCCTGTTTTTGGCCTTGGCCAAGATCACAGAGCGTGTCTTTTTACCAGAAGAACTATTCAGTATCTCCAGATCATCCTCTGTGCTGCTGGTGGAGTAGGAGTCTGGCTCAGATGTTGATGCCTGAGCCATGGTGCTGCCTCCCAGGTCCTCCAGGGACAAGTGCGAACCTTCCAGTTCAGCTGAGCTGATGGATTTGTGGCCATGTCCCAGTTCAGCCTTGGTGTGTGTCCAAGCGGCACCACCAGTCACCATAGCTGGACTGCTCTTGCACACAGCCTGCCCTGTGGTCATGGTCGTCTCTCCCACTGTTCTTTGCTTTGGCTGGCAGGAGCTGGGGATCCTTGGTACCTGGGAAACCCTCTTCCTTCTCGGTGGTGGGATAGGAGGTGACTTTCCTTTCTCAATGGCATTGCTTTGTACCTTAGGCATGTCCTCCTTCTTCTCCGCAGGTTCAGGCTTTGTCTCCTGAAATTGTGATAAAGCCCTTTTGGGAATCTCCCCAGGCATTTCTACAGCCTTTTTGCACAGCAATCTTTTATCTCTGCTCTCTGCACTTATATCTTGGTTTTCTTCTGTCCCTTCCCCTTTCAGCGTTTCACCACTTTCAGAATTACCCACAGAGCTCTCCTCTGAGCTCCTCTCACTCATCCGCCTCCGCGGGGGAACAGAGGGCTGGGAGCCCTTCTTGGGGCTCACTGACAAGGGTTCACTGGGCGAGCAGCTCTGCTCCCTTTCTTCTTTGTCATCACCACCCTCAATTTTCATTTCTTCGATGCTCTTTTCTACTGGCTTAGTAAGTAGCTTGTTTTCTTCACAGGCCGTCATGGGGCCCTGTGGGAGCTTCAGGGAAGATTTCTGAATGAGAGCATGAGAAGGTGGAGGGGGAGCAGGCCGTCGAGGAGACCTCCTTCCAGTAAGCATGGTGGCAGGGGGTAGATCAATGCTCTGAGAGTGGCCTTTAGGAGAAGGTACATCTGGAGGACAAGGATTACTACACTCTTCTATAAAAATAGGATTCACAAACCACAGCCTGTCATTTCCTATTGACAGCTCAATTTCACATGAGCAGTGGTTTGTGCTACTTGCAAAACACTGGGTAGATCGTAAAGTGTCTGCCTGGGCAGTGCTGAAAGCAGACTCTTTTGCAGGGTGGGATAAGTCCTTTCTTCTGTGGTTTAAGTAGGAATCCCAGAAATCTGTAAAAAAAAAAAAAAAAAAAGACAAAAATAAAAATGATAAAAGAATATCGGAGAGAATTTTAGCTGCTAATGATATGTAGAAAATCTACTTCTTGTTAAAATAAATGGTACACAAATTTCAATGTCAAACGTTCAAATCTCTGCACAAAACAGGGTAAAGAAAGGGTTGCCTGGTTGCCTGTTTTATGCATGTGAAATTCTTAAAGCCAAGGGATAAGCTCAGAAGAATTCAGAAGCTTCACCAGAATTCTCTCCCCTGTCAATTTTAGTACACTTACCTAGTGAAAGTTGTGAATGATATTCAATATTTTCAGTATGAGCAGGAAGGTAAAAGTAAAAAATACAAATGATTGTGAAAAGGGGTCTATGCTTGTTCAGTGATCACTGCCCTCCAAATGCAAATAGCTGTGGATACCTGAGGAGAGGATGTGAAGACCTCAGACAAGTTGTGTCTGCCTCTTGCTCACAACAGTAAGGTGCAGGTCTGAGATAGATGGCCAGGATCCAACATGCTCCAGGAGACAGCAGCTGAAGATTACTATGCAGCAAGCTCATGTGGCAGTCTGTTCTACACAGAGGTCTGGTCCTGCCTGGCAGTACAATCAGTCCAGAGACATGATTTTAAACACCTTCCCCAGATTTGTGTTACCAATAAGGTCTACAGTTCTGGATGACTGTTATCTACAGCCATTGCCACTCTGCCTTGGACCTTGCCTTGAGACTGTCTGCCTGCAGGTGTCAGAGAGAAAAGATGATGCAAAAGACTGTACACAGGAATGATGTATGGTGAAGGACTAAGGAATAGTTAACTATCAGTGCCTTCAACTATGACTGGAAAAAAAAGTGTTTCACATGCAAGAAGTCTTATCTGTCAGAAATATCTTTTTATAATTTGTCTTTAAATAACTGTTTCAAAAAAATTACAAAGCACTGGTATGTTTTTGAATAGATTCAGTATCATACCCAACTTTTTCCTTTTCCCTGAAGGTGAGGTTTCAAACCTGCCTTACAAGTCTGATTGCTTTCAATTAATATTAAAAGTTGCTGATCCAGGGTCCACTACTGGAAGCATCAGGAAACAGGATAGAGCAAATCTCATATGTTCTGACCAAGGAAAAGGATATAAACCTCTGAGGACATTCACTGGATGAGAACTGTATAGATACCCATAGATTTAGGGATAAGGGGAAGATGTGAAATCCTGGAAACACGAGGATGCAGACAACTAAATCACTATTTCAGCATGCTTGGTCCCCAAACACAGAGCTGACACTGATGGCACACTTTTCTATGTGGATTTCAGGGGACACAATGGGGCTGTCACACAAAGCCTGAACTCTGCCCTGTGCTTGGTGTTAGGAGTGTCTCCCTACCAAAACATCACATGCTGGGCCCAAGAGAAGATGGACGAGGCTGCAAACATATGGGATGGCCCCCTGTGCTGATCATGAAGTACAGCTCTCAGGTCAAGAGGTGAGCTAAAAGACAGTCTATTCCCATCAGGATAAAATTGCCTATTTAGCTTCTCAGAGCCTAGGCTAGTGTCCATAGCAAAGCTTTATAAGCATGCCAGCATATTATCTTAGAGTGACTAACATTAGACCAGCTTTATTCTCTGATTTCTTACTGTGAGAGGGATGAGAACAAAGAAGCTTAAAATAATAGCATTTCTAGGAACAACAGAATTTGGGAGTGGACATGCAGATGTAATCACACATACCAACAATGTCATGCTGCCAACCCCCTCCCATCTGAGACTGGCTGGGGTACCATTTTCCTTAAGCTCTCCGGCCCTATTTGGTATCAGCAAATGCAGGACAGAGGAAGTTAAGTCAGAATATAAAGCTGTGAAGACTCACGGGCTGAGGAAATGGTGAGCAAACCAAACTACAGAGGGGAAGTTGCTCATTTTTCTTCGTAGGGGTCAGGATAAGGCACTGTGATGAAAACGCAAAGCTCCACTCAGGCTAGGAAGGAACAGATGATGTGGTTCTACCAAGTTACACAGCTGCTTCAGCCAGGCCATTCCCAGCACAGCCACACTGCCCCACACTGCAGAGAAAGCCGTTTGATCATCTCCCATTGCTGTCCTGGATCTTCCCTTATCTTGCACTCTGGGAGGGATAATTAAGCAGTTCTTGGAGCCTTTGGCATGTCTGTGATGGTATGTGCTCTTTGTGCAATGCAATCATGGTAATCCTCCTGCTAAAATAACTTCTGTACCAATGAGGTCAGGACTAGAGGGCCTGCAGTGTGTCCTCTGTGACAACATACAGAACAGCCGAATCATTTGTGGAGCAATTCAACTTGTAGATAGACATCTAACTTCTATCCCCTTGAAATACATATTACTTTGAAATAAATACAAAGCAACATATGAGAATTTCAGACAATGCTTTGTTTCCTTTGGAAGTGCCATGTTGAGCAGCACTTAATTGTTTGTGTACCCATTTGTATCCACAAAATTTTTTTCCAAGAAGTAATAATCATCATCTGTCAGTAGCTGAGCCTGATCAACCCTACTATGACAGCATGACACTTCAGGAAGCTAGCATCATTTCCCAGGAACACTGCACACAACGGCAGGTTTTCTTCTGTTGTCGTAAACTTGCATGGTATGAAATACAAATAAATTTCCAAGCCTCACTACTTTTATGACCACCAGTACAGGAGAGAAGGAAAATGACTACAAACAATATTGCTTTGGTGCTTGTGCTTTAACTAATCTCTTCTTTCAGAAGTTGCTGGAAACTGCCTGAATCAAGATAGCCTCTGCTGACTCAAATCAGACTGAAGGTTGCAGATTCATGACACACTTCCTACATTTTAATACAAATTTTTAGACTTGTTATAAAAAATTAAGTTTGAAACGTGTTATCTCAAGTTGTGAAGAACCTTTTTATTAGCAATAAATGCTGGCTGGACATCCATATAAAAGAATGCTTTGACAAATTGGAACATACTCAAAATAGAGGATCTGAAAGTGTTAGAGGCAAATCTGTAAGTGAAATTCAACAAAGTTGCCTGAACTGAAACCAGTGGGGTTTGCCCATGGCTTCTGGGAGGTATGACGCAGAAGATCCAAAAATAGTGAGAGTGCTCTAATAACTATCTCTAAATAAGCTAACTCTTCCATTTTATCCATTGTTTGGCTGTATTCAACACCTGAAGGAAAACTGAAAAACCGAGGAGCATGAAAGTGGCTAACTGAAGTAGCTGTCTCAACTGGAGTGTGTTAAATGAAAAGGAACAGAAAGAAGACCTCTTTTAGTTAATAGAATTGCTTTTTCTATCTGTAACTTTATACATCTCATCTAAAATTTGCTTGTTTGGTGCTGTCACTAAAAATAATGTTCCTTTTCGCATGTGATTAGTGTGAGGTGAGAGAACATGTTGGGACGATACATATTCCTCTACCAACTAGAAATCCTGCAGGAGGAAGCAGAAATATCAAAATTCAAAAATATCACACTTCCATCAGCATTTCCCCCACACATCAGAAGGAGAAGTTGCAAAGGTGTTTTCCATATAGCTCAGATACCAGCTACTTCCAATGTGGATAAGTTATTCCAAGAGGCTGTGGTGCACTTTAGCTGGTAAAGGCCACAGCTTACCCAGACGTAGACACCACACCCTGGACAGTGATCAAGGTGGAGGTTTATGGCCAGAGGGGCAGGTGGCCTTTTTGTCAGCATCCTGCTATGAACATAAAGATCATAAACATCTTCCTCTTGCATTCAGACCTCTTTAGCTGTTCCAAAGACAATAGTTCACCTATCTTCCAGTTGCATTATGTCTATACAAGGCACCATTGTTCTCACAAGTCCAAGTGAAAATCTGACTGCTTTGAGGGACTTACCTATCCCCAGACTAGAGATAATTTCAAGGTCTTGAAAGCTACTGGCTTCTAATATTGCTTGTGGCAGCTTCAGGGTAAAGGGCAGCAAATCCCTGTAGAAACAAACACAATGGAAAAACAGCAAAAGGATAAAGTCCACAATTGTTAAGAACTCCAGATTTCACTTGATTTTAGTGACTGGATTGGCTCACAATTTCAGCCCTGTTCTGGAAAGCTGTGGCTGGTAAGGAATTACGGACATTGTGCCAGCCTGGGTTGCTCTGATTTCACAAAAGATCACCCGCTGCTGTGGTGATGCTTCATGCCATAGCACTGACTTAATCACTGTGTCTTGGCTTTGTCCTCTGAAATAGCAGGAATGCCTCTCACCTCAGGGAAGGCCACAGGGGTTGAAATATCTTCCCAGTAAAACTGAGGTGCTGCAAACTGTAATTACTTTAATTAGAAAAGCCAATCTTTTGCATGTGGAAAGGATTTGAAGTCCTTTTTCTGTTTTCACCCCTCTCTCACTACTCTGCTTCCTCTTTTGAAAATCTCTGTAAATGTAAAACATGGGTACACAGCAAGGCACAGAAGGATTGGGGAAGGAAGACCCTGCCTGGGGAAGGGTAACCCCTGGGTGAAGGGACAGTGAGGAAGTGCTACATGACACTGAGAAAACACATATCCCTCTAACTCTCCACTCTCAGACTCTGAGTACATGGTTTTTGGAAAGATGCTGTATTTCTACTGAAAAAAAAAAGGTAGTTTCTCAGGGGTTATTGGCTGGGTTTCACTGAAACACATCCTTAGTCTCAAGCAATTTAGGAGATTTAACAGAGCACTTGGTGTCTGCCAGTGAACTGTTCAGGTTTGCCTCTTGCCTAGTGACAATTTGCTAACCCTGTTCTTGCCTCAATTCCCATTCTAACAAGGACTAGAAAAGCCAGTCCCTAAATGACAGCAAGGAATGGTGCAGGATCATTTTACATGTAAAAAGTTTTACAAAATGGTACAAGGTATTACATGGTACAAGGAATTGTTATAGAAAAAACTGACCTTGTGAGTAGGAGGTCTCTGCTACAAAAATGCACTCCCCAAAAGAGTACACAACTGCAGACTTAATCTGCTGACAATGAATGCAGGGGGCCTATTTCTGACCTTTTCTACAGATACATAACCTTACCGATGTTTTGTGTTCTCCGTGAGTTCTCTGAGCACTGCTGAGAACTCTGTTGTCACACGAACATAAACTGATGTGATCCCTGGCTTTTTTTTTTTCATGGCAGATATGAAGTTTAAAAGAGGAAGAGGGCCCATGTACCTTCTGCTTTCTTTGTTATTTTATGTGCATGAATACATGAATAGTTCCCTCCTTTTTTTTTTTTTTTTTTTTGAGAAAACATATTTAGATCAAATATTAGGACATTGCCCTAATAGAAAAAAATCTGGTTTCATTAATGATGCAGCAGCTTGCAGACCAGCCACCAAGTCACCTGTTACCTATAGGTAGGTAATATATTCAGGTTTTTTTTTTTTTTTAAGAAAACCTGTCAGCCCTGAAAAGCTGTTTCCAGCTATTCATAGACAATTTATTACACCCCTGTTCTCAGGCCTCTACATTCACCATCACAGAGAGCTCCTATGAGCTGCCAGCAAATGGTAGGTCAGTGTCTTTTTATTACCGGCTTCTCTCAGAAAATTATTCCCTTTTTATCTTGTCTTTTGACAGTAGCCTGGAAAATCACGAGCCATCTGAATGTGTAATTGACACTCAGAAATAACATCTATAACAGGAGCTAGTAGACGAACCTTCTTTCTTTCTGAGACTCTTTCTCAAGCCATGATCCTTTTTGCAGGAAAGCAGAAGTGCGCATATTTTCTCTGTCACCAGCCACTTACTAGAAATACCCAATTCTATTTTGCATTTCAGTTGTTCTTTGCTTTGGTGAGAACGAAATCTTTATAAGCGTCTAGGGGTTAACTTATAGACCCTTATTCTATAGGGTCTATATACATCTAGATGGCTAAATGTCTATTAACTGATGAGGGTGAGGTGGAGCGTGGTTTCTTGTGTGCAGGTAGGAGCTGTGGCTCAGTAGTGTTGAACTCAGCTGGCTGTGGAAGCAGCCCTCAGAATGGTGGAGGACTGGCTAGATAAGCTGTAGCACACTGTATCCTACCCCAGACAGACTGCTCCTACTGTGTGCCATAACCGAGTTACTAATGTGACTGCCTTGTAAACATATCCTGAATCTGCTTTCTCCTCTTAAAAGGAAATAACTACTTTAAGAGCCATGTAACTTTACATAGAGGAAGACAAAAGTCTACAATCAACCCACAACCAGGCCTGCTGCAGTAGGGATGGGGTAAGTAGGTGGAGGTATTTCTGCAGTGTGCTAAGCACAAGCACACAGATTAGAGGAGGCTGCAAAACATACGGGTTTAATTACACAGAGGGGCTCATCAGCTGCAGATCAAACCTTGCACTAGTGAAAATGACACTACAAGTCTTTCCCATCTCTGTACCCATTATTCTTGGTATTTTTGCGCTGAGCAAACACTTTGTTTTCATTTTAAATTTTAGCTAAAGAACGTACATTGTTTCAGGACTACTTTCCTTGACAGATTCCCCATAGGTGACTATGTGCCTTGAGCTGCTCACAGGCAACAGTCCATTAGTAGGTTTGCTGAGTTGCTACCAGGTGTGTGTGGGTGTGGGTGTATGCTTACAGCTTTAAATAAATAGTTAACTTGGGCCCTTCTTCCTCCCTGCCCTCCTAGCTCCAGTTCTGTGCCTCTGTTCTTTGTGGAAGCAGTTCTATGGACAAAACTTCCAGCTGGGTTGATCTGGCCTCATTGTAGATATAAGCATCTGAAATACCTTCTGGTCTGGCAGGCTGAAGGGGTAGCAGAGGAAACGGAGGGGTCTGGGGAAGGGCACAGTAGAGGGGAGGGCAAAATGACTGTGCCATGGAAGCAATAAATCCAACTCACCTGCTGACACAGTAGAAGGCAACCAGTTTGAAAACATCCTCAAATACAAGGACAGATCCTTCCAGGTACAGGACTGGTGAAAAACAGAAAAGACAGTCAGCGCCTGTTTGCTTAGAGCCATATGATAAAAAATCCAGGTAGGTATGGCTGGCACATCTTGTTCTGTGACTGTCCAGTGATTGCATGGACGAAAATGGCAAAATGTAAAGAACTGGCTTCAGGTGGCCAAATGCAACAAGATTCTTCAGGGAGACAGTAGAGAAGAAATAACTCAGCCTGGCTTTCTGAAAAGTTAGCTCAAGATATCCAAGTGTTGTGACACTAACAGAAACAATGGGAAGAATATATCCTCCCAGGTCACTTTCAAAACAATCATTACAAGCCCATCTGTCTCTAAGGATGTGGGTATCTGCAGTACATACAGGGCTGACCTTGTGACTCTCCATGCTGGAATCTGGTTTGGTCTGGATGGACAAAGTGCTTTGAAGAAAACAAAAAATAGAAATTACTGTTTCCTTACTGTGTGTGTGGGCTCTGACCTGGGTCACACAGGCAGTGTGAGCACAGTCTATTTGTATCTCTTCCTACTTCTCCCTCCCATGGTGAGATTCAGTGACTGCACTCTCCTTTAAGTGGCAAAATAAAATCCACCATATTGCAGAGTTCTTTAAGATGACCTTCTTTATAATGGCATGCATTTGGGCATTGTGTAGCCCAAATATCACATGTTACTATAGAGCTTTTGGCTTTTCAACTAGAAAAAATTCACTGGCTGGTGGAGAAAGTTTCACAGACCAATAACCCAAGGCAGAGAGAAAGACCTGGATCTGTAGGAGAGATGTGTCCATCTTTGCTTCAGCCCTATAGTCTCACAGACTCAATGCCTGTTTGTGCACAACACACCTCCACAACAGACATTGACAAGGGTGAGGAAATCTGCAGTGGATTCTCAGAAATGCCCACTTACTGGTGGTAAAGAACCACACTAAAGCTGCACTCCAGAGTTGCCACAGGAGCATGCAAAGAGTCCCTGGGGAGCAGCACCAGCTCCCACCCCCATGGCACTGCCCACAGATGCTGTGCATCCTCCTTCACACTGTTCTAGGCCATGGGTCAGAGCTGTGGACGCAAAGTTCAGCTATTGCGATTCAGCTTCCTCAGTCAGCCGTGATTCACAGCCCTGTGAGCTGTCTCCAGACCCTTCCCATGCCTGCCTGGTAGTTGTTCTCCTACAAAGAAGGGCCTTCAGCACCTGCAGGAAGGTGCACCTGGCTCTCCTGTCCCTCACCTCTTTGCCCTGGCTCTTGTTTTCCAGCCAGTAGATAATCCTCCTGCAAGGAAATGCTCAGGATTGTCTCTTGTTCAGGTTCATATCTCATTCCTCAAACCAGGCATTTCCTCCTTTTACTTCTCCCTTTGTTCTAGCCCAGGCCCAGCAGGTTGCTATTTTGGGCTGAATACTCCAATGTAGGCATTTTATGTAGCGACAAAGGCGTGTGAATTCTCAACAGTCATTCCTAGCATTGGTTTATGTTGGATCACCATGAACAGCTTAACCTCAGTATATGCACCCATACCAGACGGCAATGTAGAATTTAAAACATACTTCAAGCAAAACAATCCCTTTCCCCCACTTTTCTCTCACAACTGAAAAAATCATGTTCGGCGAGTTTTTTATTTTTCCATAATAAGAATCATATTTCAGTCAGGGATTTTCATTAAACATCTACCATGAGCAATATCTGTAGTTTGAAACCCATCTGCTTTGCAGTTCTGACACAGGAAAAAATAATGAAGGCAAAATCCAGTCCTGTTCTGGAGAATGAACCAAAACCCAAGAGCCTGAGTTCACCTGAATCTCCAGCGGTTAAATAAAGCCCTTTATACAGATGATAGTTTTAAGGGAGTTTTTTTTCTGTCAAGAACCACATGTTCACTTTGGCATTCTGAGTTGCAGGTATCCATAAGAGACGAGGCTGCACCTGTGCATGCTCACATATATGAGCAAATTGCTTGGATTGGGACTATTGATTGTTTCTGTGCCCGGAAGCTCTGCCACTTGGGAGCTAGAATGTTAGACAAAAAAACCAAACCAAACCAAACCAAACCAAAAAAAAACCAAACCAAACCAACAACAACAACAACAACAACAACAACAACAACAAAAATTAGTCTGAGTGCCTCTGTGACAGAAGTTTCCACATACAGGTGCCTTGCCACCACACAGCTACTTCTCCTCACATGTATAGTTAAATTGCATAAAACATCACAAATCACCAGGAATTATACAACTAAAGAAGACTAGGTACAAAAAGCTGTTAAAGCTCAAGGACAGAAATTTTCAGTAGGTGGTATATATAAATAGGACTGTCCCTCATCTGGGAGGTCATAGAAGGTAACAAAACCAAGCATATATCTCAGCAGGCTGGAATTCATCAGAGACCCACAGCTCTCCTGGGACATTTTTGGGCAGCCTGCAAACAAGTAAGAACAGATGGAAGAATAGTAAGAATAGTGCTTTAGATGTGTCATCTCTCGAGGTACTAACACGATCAGGACCAATACTCAGCCCAAAATTTATTCTGAACAGTGGCCATGTCAAGCAGCTTGCGCAGGGTTGCCATGGCTACTTGGATCTGCTCCCAGCACAGCGCCCGTGAGGGAAGCTTTGCAAGCTCCTGTGGGGAACATCTTCCTTGGGAGAAAATTTAATACTTTTCTCTCAACCTCTTTTTTTCTAGACACTGCTGGCACCAGCAGACATCACTGATAAGTAGTGCTTTTCTTTTGGATGGCAGATGATGGGTTTGATACAGTAACTTCTCTTGTGGGAATGGTTGTCATTCACCTGTGGAGACCATAATGCACATTCTGCTGCATGTTTCTAATTCTTGTAAAGACACAAGAAATGGCAATTTTATACGGGTAAAAGGGCTCTGCTGACTGTTGGGGACAATATTTCTCTCCCCCAGAACCATTGCTGCCTTCAAGGCACCCTGCTCCGAGAAGACAATCAGGAAGAGGTGATTTTCTATGGCTGTGGGTGTGTTGTGGGTAGCTGGGGACATTTCACTGACATGAGAACTGCTGCTTAGGGAGGGATCGTGATGCTGCCATTTATAGGAACTCATGACTTTTGCAGAATATACAAGCAGACATCTGTCAGACTGCTGTAATCTTAATGAAAAGTGCAAAGAAAAAAATTCACCTTTCTTGGGCTTGTAAAACTAGATCCAGAGCACCTGAAGAGCAAGGAGATATCTACATCTCACTATAACAGTGTCAGAATGTCAAAAATACCATCAAAAGCTAGAGAAAAAATAGGCTGGGTTCTGTGAGGCAAACATGTTGCCACAGCGTATTGAGTTTTACCTGATATTTAGAAGCCCATTGAAAAATGTCACCTTCAGGAAATAAAAGGGGAAATGTGTAGATCAGTGGGCAATTTTGAGTAGTCTGAAACAAAGAGATAAGAAATAATTTAATTTTCCTTATAGGTGACAGAAGCATTAGCAACATGAATAAGTGGCTTATGGGTGACTATACTCTGGTTTTGTGTCCTTTGGCAACTCAGTAAATGAACAGAGCATGGCCAGGTTATGAACTGTTATATATATTTATGATTGTCTCTTCCCCTTTCAAACACCAGCATGCTCTGAAGGATGTCATCTTTAGGCACTGACTGAAATCTGTATTCATGTTCCCTTACTCTTTGTATCTCCCCATCATTTCTCCATCCAGATGCAGATGTCTTTGAGTCACACTGCCCCTGAGCATTCTGCTTTCCTTTCCCCTCCAATTTTTCCCCACAGAATTGTATTTGCTAGTTCCATTGTTCTGATCACATGGACAAACCAAGCCAATTTCCATCTTATTGCTTACACATGGGACTCAATTACTTCAGCTTCTTCTTCTCTAGTGGCACTGTTAGTGCTATCCACTTGGTTTTTCATTTGTTTTTGGTATCTGTGTAGTCGTTCAGAGACATCTGAATTCAAAGACACAAATTCCTTATTCTGCAGCAGTTATGTTGACAGAGGACTACTGAGAACACAACGATCCTCAGAAGTCCTGCCTGGATGTGCTTGGATGTTCTCATTCTTCCAGGTTCTGGAAAACTGTGAGATTTATCATTATGGGTGTGATTCCAGACTATTTCCATTCTCAGATTATAAATACACAGTCTCCTAACAAGATGTGCTTTTCTCCTTTGATATAAGTCTCTGGTTTGATATCACAGTTGCCACGACCTTTGCAGTAAGCAGCAGAGGCCAGCTTTGCTGCTATTCTGCTACCCTCAGTGAGTAAACCTTGCTATGAGGATGGGATCACTCCAAGGCAGAGGCCACCAAAATTCCTACTCCCAGACACTGACTGTCCAAGCTATTGCAGATTAGCAGTTTCCTGCCACTGGGGAATGAGCCCTGGATATTTTAATGGACTGTTACAGTGACTGCCATAGCCACAGTGCTGAGGCTGTTCTGTCTGCCATACACTGTGCTTGTCCTACCTGCTGTACTTTGCAGAAATGTATGAGAGTGTGATGTAATTCCTTCAGGTTATTGTTTCAGTTCTCCCGTTCTGACCCTTATTCATGCAATTGGCTCATGGTGGTTTTAAGAGAAAGAGCTTCAGCTGGATGTTGCTGAAAAAGGGGAATTTAGACTTCATTGGTAGAAGTCCTTAGTGTGTTTATGGTACCTTTCTGCAACATCTCTGTTTGGAAGTTCCTAGTATCTGTCTCCAGCATTAGTTCTTCTGTTATTTCTTGATGATCTTGTGGACAGTAGTGTATGGCCTTCTAGTGCTGCGTTTTTGTAAAACCCTGCCACTGTTTATCTGTTTTCTCTTCTCAAGGCCTTCTTTTATTTATTCTGTAATCTGATGCCTCTGCTTCTTCCACATGATGTCGAAGCGGCAGTTTTGGTACAGGTTGCACAATTCTAGACTGTCCTGGTCAACCTATGTCTGTTTTGTCTTTCTTGTCCTTCCTAGTGTTCTTTACTTAACTGCCTGTTGTTTCCGGTACTTAACTGCCTGTTGTTTCTGGTTTTTTTCCTCATCAAGGAAGGGCTGAAACTTCCCTGGTTTGAACTTCTGCCTGAGTCTCCTGTTGTGCATCCAACTCATTCTTTTTCAAAGGATTTCAATTTTGTGGCTTCCTACAGAGTTTAATCTTTCTGGCCATGATGAAAAAAAATCACTGCTTGTGGCAGTTCCTGGGAAATTGGAACTAATGGATTATGAAAGTGATAAAGTGTTAATGAGCTTGGTTGTAGAATATAAGAGAAATCTATTTTTAAACTATGTCCTTCACTAAATATAATTATGCTGTGCTGAACAAGGTGTCATTAAAGAAGATGCAAATCACAGGCTTTTGTACTCTTCTCAGCCTGGAGCTGAGTAGAAGGGACACTCGGTAGAGATGACAGTTCCCATCTACCCTGTGTGCATGTTCTGCTCCTAAGATAAGGAGCTGTTCTCACACCTAACAGCCACAGGGGTCTTGACCAGTACCCTGTACTTTGGCTCATCCACATTCACCCAAGCAGATGGGCCACACCTTGGAGTCCACTGAGATTTAATGCCTTTAGTTCAGCTTAATATCCCAGTGATGCCTGGTCTTGTTGTCTCTGCTTCAGGATGCTCAAACAGGAACCTGTTACAGGCATTTTGCTGCTCTGTTTCCTCCTCTTTGCGATCAGTGTTTCAGCAGGAGATGAGAGGGTGCCTCTCACGTGTACTTCAGGTACAGCCAACTCAGCTAAAAAAAATAGTGTCACAGCTCCTCAGTGCTTTCCTGTAAGGTATCCATGTGGATAGCACTGCCAGCTATTTCAGGGGTTAAGGGCAGAGCACACGCTGCTGAGTGGCTGTTCAGTTTCAAAGCCTTTGCCTTACTTGTTAGGTCCTCAACCCCATATCCCCTTTCCAGGTATGGAATAAACACATTAAAGTCTGTGGAAATTCCAGTGTTTCTTCAGCCAGAGGAAATCCAAGACTTCTTCCCAGGGAAATTTCCAGGGCCAGATGTCAATGAGATACAGCTGAAGTTTTAGATGCAGCTACACAGGGTCTATTTTTGCAGGAATAAGGGAGGAAACATAGCCTTTCTGAAATACTGAGGACTGAGGGGGACACCCAGGGGAGTAGGATAACATATTCAATCAATGTGGACCCTGCACCAAACAGCTGAGCAAGAGTTGGGATCATTGCTGGGGAAGTCACGTTTTTGCAGGTCACTCAGCATCCACTCATACATTACAATGGCAGTACAAGATTTATGCTGCCCAACTGTCCATTGAAACTGTCAGGGCTGAGGCCCATGGCTGACATGACAAACTGGATATAGATACTTGTAAGTTACTCTCAAAAGATAAATTTCTTTGGTAAAACTTTGTGAAGCAAACAAAGCATTCAGATATATAAAGGATCTCCCCTGTGCCTCATGTAGCAGGAAATAGTGCTATGATTTGGAATTCTGGGAATTTAGTTCTTAGCAACAGTCTCCAGGTCATATGGATAAATCTTGAGAATCAATCCTTATGTGAAAAATGTATGCTATCATACAGATGTATTTTATTAAAAACATTTTTCTCCATTTACTTTGGAGAAAAGTTTATTTCTCTGGTTCTGAGATAGATTGTGAAGTACTACAGTGCTGAGGTTAATCATACATAAAAAGGAAGTTTGCTGAGTGTTTTAAAGGAAGCCATTCAGTATTCAGAATCACATGCTGTAGGAGAGACTTCCAGGAAGAAAAGCCTTTACAAACATGACAATTTCCAAGGGTGAGTGATGAAAGGGAATAACCCACTTTGAAATAGCAGAGGTCAATAGGGTGGACAAAAAAAGGAAAAAAAAAATGCACTTCTGCTTCCTAGAGCTTCAATTCCACCTAGTTGCCAACCTGGTGAAAAAAGCTCTTTTGTTTCCAGCTTCTGAGTGGGATAGATTGCACTGTCACTGACTTTGAGGGTCCTACTCAAGGGTCAGAGAGTGAGGTCCTTAATGCCCTCATTTCACTTCAAACAGTATCTTGTTTACCTCATTTACAAATCTAAACTCTTGTTTATTAAGCTCTGTAAGATCTTTAGATAGCACTGTCCGAGGATAAAATTTATCATTTGTTTCAGTTTAGCCACTGAGACGAGGGCACTTGTATTATGGATACTGATTTAGAGTAGCTGTTTTAAAGCCAGTAAGCTTTTTGGGTTGTGTTCAAGGTACTAAGCAGAGCAGGGTAAGACAATATTATCCCAGAACAGCACGCATAGTCTCTAGCTCTGATTACACACAGATTTTGCATTATGCCTCTTGGGAGTGAAAAATAAGGAAAAAAGAAAAGCCAAAGTAAGGATTAACAA
Source organism: Donacobius atricapilla (assembly GCA_013397315.1). Taxonomy (NCBI): domain Eukaryota; kingdom Metazoa; phylum Chordata; class Aves; order Passeriformes; family Mimidae; genus Donacobius; species Donacobius atricapilla. The sequence goes on from WBMY01005700.1 coordinate 89,012, forward strand.
AGCTAACAAGACCCCGAGGGCCTCTTTCCAGAAGGCTTTCCCTACAATCCCATCGGTTTAAAGCTTAGAGTAAAAATGAAAGTATTTGTATCAAGAGAGGGGAGGTAGCTCTTCAGGATGAGAGTTAAAAAAAAAAAAATGAAAAAGAATAAAGCTACCCGCTATGAGCAACCAGAATGTTTCCAAAACAACTGGTAAACCACAGAGAAACCTGGCACTGTTCAATCTTGAAAAAGCAGCTGCACAAGTGTTTTATATTTTAAAATAAGCAGGGTGTCAAAGTGATGTGGGACTCAGCTCAAATGAGAAGGACCTGGTGAAAATTTCTGCTTTCCTTGTGCATGTGTGCATTTAGGAGAGAAGTGCTGGACTTGCACAACAGGTTATAAAATGCGTCCTCATGCCATGTTTTACAGCATCCCCCAGGCCTGCAGTCACTGCTCTTGCCAAACCAAAATTCTGGGTTCCTAGGTCAGAGTAGTCTCCTAAAGGGAACCCTTTGAGTCTAACCCACATTTCAGGGTTAATAGTGATGTGGATGGATAATAGAGAACTCATCTGTCCTTGGCAGACAGACTGATCTTGGGAAAATGTCTAGGTAAGACATCCTAAGGGGAATAGAAATCATTCAGTGTCTTCTCTCGAATCAAACCACAGACAGCAGACTAGACAAAGATAATGTCTCCTATGTCCTTATTACAGCCCACACAGAGGTGGCCTTTGGTCTGGTACTGCCTCAGGAGGCAGACGAGATGCAGCAGAAAGCAGCAGCAAAACAGCACTCCCAGAGCTGAAGGTCAGGGCTGGGGCAGAGCTGCCCATGCCGTGGAGCCGACTTGCTCAGTGGGAGGTTTTTCATGCCAAGAAGCTGTGTAGGTGATGGCAGACTTTTCTTGCTAATGAGAAACATGCATAAACAGGGGAAATAAGCCCCGGCTGATGCAGGCAGACAGTTATCTGTGTCTGAGAGAGGCTAATCTGAAGATAACTAGGGTAGCTCTACATCTTATATGCAGCAACAGGAACTGTGTTAAGCAACAACATTCATCAGTCTATTCTCCTTAATGGCAAGGTATTTGCCACCCTGAACAGAGTCCTTTACTCTGAGGAAAATAGGAGACAAGATGTGTGCCCAGAGGCCTCCTTAAATGCAATTAAACTCCTTAAAATGTGAACCTGAAGGTTAACTACATATTCAGCTTTTCCAGTCTCCCCTGCTAAAAATAATACATAACTTTTTACTCATCAGTTTGCTAATTCTTGAAAAAAGTAATCTTGGACAAGTTTTGCTGCTGCAATGTATGATTTGCTTAATTGAGATGGAATCAGCCAGTTTTGGGGAAAGAAGGGAAGAGGGATCTTCTGTCCCAAGGGTGTTGATAACTTGTTATTTTTTCCAGCACATTTCTTCTTTTTTCAGGCTTGTCAGGCCCAGAGCTGACAACAGTTTCTTGCTTTGCCTCAATCACACGCTCCATCATGCAACAATAAAGGAAAACATTCCGCTTAAGTAAATTGGAAAAATTGACTCTCCACACAGTACAGCAGCTGAGCTGCCTGTCAGGCTATACAAAAAGCATACAAAAGAAGACTGAATAGCTGTGTTGATACCTCAGTGCTGGACACTGTCAAGAGCTGAGCAAGCAAAAGGTCTCTCTGCAGGGCTGGTGATGCACAGCTGCTGAGCCCCTTCAGCAACCTGTGCTTCAGCCCTCAGCCTGTAGAATCGGTGACTTCCTTTGGAAAAGTCAGCTGAATTCATCTTGCTAGGGAAGGGAAAGGTCAGCTCCTCATCCTGCTGCCAGCAATGCTCTGCCTCAGGAAGGCTGGCTGCTATGGGGCAATTTGGCCACAGTTTTGCACCAGCTTCCCACCCATCCCAACAGTGCTTTTGCCCTGCCTGCAGCCTCCTCTCCTGGCACCATAAAGCAGCTCTGATGGTTTTCCTGCCTCTGTGGCCAGCCTAGAGCACATTGGAGGCTCATACAATTATTCAGCACTACAGGATGTGACCCTATCCTTGGTCACCTGCTGCCCCTTTCCAGCTTGTTCTCAGACCGACCTCTCCAGTCTGCCACCAAGCCTTCCCAAAGCCACCTGTAGATCCTCAGCCCTTTACCACTATTTTTCCCCATTCCAGACTTTATTCCAAATGACCCAGCATGTGGTAAGTTCTCTAAGGAAGCATTTCCCCACCACACTGTCCTGCTTTCACACCCCCACATCCACATCGCTCACTCCTTCCCAGCCATAACCTGCATGAGGCAAAGAAAGACAGGGACCAGAGGGGCTGGAGGGCAGGGACACTGACAAATGAGAAATGGCAATAGCCCTTACTGTGGCAACAGTGGCAGCATGAAGTTACAGCCTGAGCTCACATAAAACCTGGCTCTTTTTCCTCAGGAGAGGGCCCATGCCCTTTTATACCTACTTTACTTGTACCCATGGGGCTGCAGTACCTCCATTACTAGTTGCTGGGACAACTGATATTTTTTCCTTATACACCTAAATGTATATTCAGTGAAGTCATATTCTGTAGTGAACTTGAAGATGCTTAATGACCTTCCTGACTGGTAGGCAAGTCTCCAGGGCAGTTCATGAGGTGGCTTCCAAGTCAGTCCTCTCTTCACTTTATGCTGAATGCCAGAATGGGTTATCAAAAAACCCCACACACAACCCAAAAACCAAAAAAAGCACCACCTTGATCTTTTCATTCTGTAATGTCAGGTTCAGCCTCTCATCTCCTCAGAGGAAATCAAAGCTATAAATAGTTCTACCCTGCTTTCATGCCTTAGTTTACAGAATTAAGAATTCTTCTTTCAGGTATTGAATGCTGCAGAGCTTCCACTAAAGGAGGCCAAATGTTTTGTTTAAAGTGACCACTTAAAAAAGAACTGTGGTACCACTACAGTGATAACAGAAGTAACCAAATATACTTTCTGATGGGCCCTTCTGCCCTCAGTCTGATGAGCCAGCGATTGTTTAGAGAGATTCAACTTGGGAAGGGTGGAATGTACATTTACTCCTTGGATTTGCCCCATACCAACTGAAAATTCCCTTTAATATCTGTGCAACAACAGTCCAGGAGTGTTGCAGTGTTATTAATGGCACATGATGAAGTCTATTTCAGCCTGCAGCAAGCTCAGCTCTCCAATATGCCTAGAGACATATGATTATCTCTGTGCAGCATTACTGGGTCTTTTCAAGTACGTTCAAGTACTTGATAGGAGTTAACCACAAATCTGCACTGATTAAATAAACCGAGCACATTCTGTATTCCCCTATACACAAAGGGAGAAGAAGCTGAACAAAGGAAGGTTATGGGTTTTAGGGAGATCACAGGTCATACATTAGTACAGAAAATATTTGTTTTACTTATTTTTCATCACTATCCCTTTGTGAATCTCAGCAGTATATCTTTGAGAACCTGGACCTTAGAGAATGGGAAGTGCTTTTGCTGCTCTACTGAGACATCCCTCCTGAGAACTTCTGCCTGCCCTGAGCTTGCCCACAACCTGACTCTGTATCACTTATGGAATCCCTCAGGCTGGCAGGGACAGCAGAAGATCTCTAGCCCAAAGTCTTGCCAAAACCAGGGCCACCCATAAGGTCAAACCAAGTCACTCAAGGCTTCATCCAGACCAATCTTTAAAATCACCTATGAAAATCTGCAAGTGTTAACCCAAATAAATGTCTTCATCTTAGAAGTCAGGGTCAGATATCCCAGCACATACACCAGTTTATTCACTTTAGCTATGAAGTGAAGGATCCCATCTTTCTGACCTCAGTCTGTACCACAGGTTTCTATCTCTTCCATCTTTGTTCTGGTTCAGAAGGGATCTAAAATAAATGCGATTAAAATTAATTTTTAAAATGGCAGATTGTATTCTCATAGATTGTTTTCCTGTATCTTTCTGTTTTCTTATCAAAATTGTAAGATTTTTTTCCTGCATTTTCCATGGTTATTTTTCTTTCTGGAAGAAAAAAATTCTGCCTATCTTCACTCTACTTCTTGATTCCAGAAGACAGAATGTTAGCAGAAAGGCTTGCAAAACTGAGGAAGCTATTGCAAGAGCTGTCAACACTTCCACAAAAATATTCATATCACAAAGTTCATCTGCACAACTGGCCACTCGCATTAAAGGAGTTAAATTGTGAGTAGGTTGCAGTAACTGAGCTATCCTCCTATTTTTTCTCATGGCCTCATTTGCGCAGAACTACAATGTAGTTCACGTGGGAGAATACCACCCGACCATACTGTGACATGTTAGCAGCAAGTACTTTAGTCTCTGAGTTCATTAATCCAGCCACAGCATTATGTATGAAAATAAACATTAACAAAATTAAACAGGGAACTCAGCCATAAATGGCCATATTTGGCCATGTGAGCCGGGGTGCCAAAGGAGTGCAATAGACAAGTCTGTTGGCAGCATCTGGAGGTGCTTGAGCCAACACAGAGCATCTACTGAGTTGTTCCTACTCAATCTGCCTGCTCTTCCCTGCCCTGTGAGTGAGTGTCCTCACACAGCACTGGGACACACTGACCCAGGCAGGCACACACTCAGGAATTTGTCTCCTTCATATCTGAGCTTTGCCATCACACCAGGCATGCCCACAGCCCTTGCCTCAGGCTGGCTGGGATGCAAAGACCAGGGCTTTCAGCAGCTTTGTTTAGAGCTAAGCCTGCAAAAATGAAAAAAGTCCATCCCCCTGTTGCTCTAATGCCCTGTCTGTAAACGTGCTGCTGCCTGATTGCTGTTGTTTAATTTCCATCTGTTACTGTTACAGGACCGTCAGAATGACTGCACATGTCCTTTTTATCTGTGCAAAACAAATGGCATTAGTCTGTCATAAAAACTGTGGGTTAGGGTTTTTTTTTGCCCATATGTGCTTGGGAAGGAGGAATGGCAGTGTTGAAGTGACTGAAGGGATGTAATGATTTGTAATGATTGGCAAAATTGACCTTGAGAGTTAAGCTTAGCTTTCACACCTTTAGACTGGCCATCTTCGGGATCATTAAGGCAAGGAAGTATATTGTAAAATCTTAGCCCTTCAGTAATCTTTTCCTGTTGATTTCACATTTTCTAACATCCAACATGGAAAAGAACACCTTTGTTCATCTAAATTTCTTTTTGGCCTCCCCAGCAAGGCCTGCCTTCCTGCTGCCTCTCTATCTGGTGTAACTCTTCTTTCAGTCCTGATAGAGTTTGCTGGCAGATGTTCACTGGTGGATGTACAAAGTGATCAGGATCCTCACAAACTTTCATGGTAAGCAGGTAAAAACAGTTAGAGAATTAACTAGGCAGGTTAAACTGCTGCTGTGTGTTTTACTTGAGTTGTGATCCTTCCCTAAATCCCTCCTGTCTCAAGCATTTTATATCAAACTCCAGTCTGCTCTTCCTGAGCTCAGTCTGACTTTAAGAATGGTCAAATAAGGTGACCAGGGCAGACACTGGATTTCTTTATCAACATCCCTTTTGCTACCAGACTTGCAATTTTGCAGAACACTCAGTGATTGCTCTTAAACTGCTTTGGAGTGCAGTAATTGCCTGTACCTTCTCAATGAAGGTATATTGTGGGTCCGTACCACAAGCTCATACCACATAGCCTCGAGTACAGCAGCTGTCCATAAACCAGAAATTGAGTATAAGCTACCGTGTCCAATGGCACCGTGTCTCATCCGTCAAAGGAGGTATAAATCATGTTCTGGACATTTTTGTGTTACTTGGAGATAATTTATTTTGGTTTTCCTATTTGATTTTGCTAAGGTTATTTCAAGACCTCTGTTATATTCCAGCTCATTCAGAGTTGGTCTGCAGAAAAGCTTGGAGGGTCAGAGCACAGAGAACTTTAAGTCCCATAATTTTCCTCTAATAAAAGAAATAGCCACACTAAAGCCAAGACTTCAGTATAAACCCCTCCTCCAGCTGTGCACTCATTGATTTTGGGGAGCTCAACCCAGCCTTGGCCCCATGTGTTGTAGAAGATGCTTCTGAACAGTTGTGTCTGGTGACAGATTGTTCCCCACAGGTACAGCTTAAACAAGGAACAAGGACAGCAATTCCACAACATGGGTTCATGTGCACTGCCTCTGAAAATACCCCGCCAAGTGAACTAAGCCAGTTGTAGCAATGGGAGAGGCAGGAGCATGATTACAGGTGATGGGCAACTATGGCAGGATCAGGCCAGCCTCAAAGCCCTTACAACATGAACCTGAACAGTTCAAGATGGACTTAGCAAATAAATCTCATTGTTATTTTTATTTTAAAAAATCTAATAATATGAACAATATGTTCTTTATTCTGTGAAATTGCAGATACTTTGACTTAGCATCATTTTACTTACTTGGAAAGAATCACATCCTTTTTTCTTGGTACAGAAGAGCTTGGAAAGCAATTACTACACATTCCACACCAAAGCATATGTAAAAGATTCCTGAGAATTATGTGATCAACTCACATGTTTTGTGAAATCAAATTATTTTCAGATAGTATTCACAAAATATCCCAGGACAAAAAATAAAAAACAAAACCAGAACTATTAACCTCAGTATAGGATAACAAAGAATTCCTCTGTTAAAGGACTTTATCCCTGTGGTAGGTGCCTTCATGACTCTTTGTGAAAGTAAAAGGTACTGTCACTACCTGCACCACATGGTCTATGGTACTCAGATGCTTCTCCCAGGCTCTCAGTATACACTACTTCAGAAATGCACATGTACTTTAAACAGCTGATTCTTCCTTTTTTAATACTGCTGCAATGGAGCTGCAGTCAGCAGGATGACTTCTGAAGGTATATACATGAAAAGGAGGGGGAATTAGGGCCTGAGGTTGCCACCAGTTTGCTGAGAAGAGCCAAGCGCAGCTGAGGAAGGGGTGCGCAGTTTGTGAGGCTGGGGCTCCATCTCAGAAGGAATCAGAAATAAGGGGCAAGTCTTAGAACAGAAAGTGCACAAATCTCTCAGTCGAGATTTTGGCAAAGACTGAGAGGCAGCTGCCAACACTGCATCTCTAAATGGTGGAAATCTTGTAACAAGCTTTAGGTCTGGGAGATTTACACTGCTTTGAGTAAAAAGTAAGGGATCCTACAGGCCAAGTGCAAAACCACAGAGAATCAAGGCTTTGACACTTGCCAGGTTTCTCAGCTTTCTGATGAGCCATATGGTACCTGGTATCAGCTTTTTGGTCTCTTCTACAGCTACTGATACCATTGGGATTTAGCCTTCCTGTCTCTGGAAGAATTACAACCAAAAAAAACAAGAAGAAAATTTTTAAATTTCATTCTCCTGTTCTCTCTAAGGACTACTTCACAGAAGAGGTGAAAATTTTCCCCTACCAAAAAAAAAAAAAGGAAAGAGGTTTCATTTCTTTATTCTCTTACCTACTGCATTCTTTGGGGATTTCCATTTAAAAAGAGAAATCACAATTGTATACAATCTTCCCATTCTTCCAGTCAGTAAACTATACTTCCCTAAATATTTCACCAAATATCAACAAAGTTGATATGGAGAAAAGAAGTAGTAAAACAATGAAGCACTCTTAATTGGCAGTGTAATGCCAAGAGGATTCTGAAGGACTTTTTTGTACTTCATTGAATGGCCATCTCCATATGGAACACGGGGGCTGGGCAGCAACTTCTGCACCATCATTGTGATACCAGGGAAAGCCTCCTCAGATCCTGACTGAAAAGCAGGATGAAATGAGTATGGCTCTACAAACATCCAAGGACAAGAAGCAGCTGGCAAGATTATTCAAAATAGTAAGCTGGTTGCAACTTGAATTTTGCTAGGTTGCAATTTGAATTTTAACTGAAGGAAGGCTCTCCATAAAATCAGAACTCTATATGTCAAGGCAAATCCAGATTTCAGTTTACATCTGAATATATAGACTATGTGGAGCCTAATGGGTTGAACTGCAGTGATGAGAAGAATTTGTTCCTGCTTCTTCGAATGCTTTAGGAGGAGCCAGCTCTCAGAGAAGGACAAACAGCTCTCCCTGGAGCATGTCACACAGATCACTGTTTATGTGTCAACTCAGAAAGAAAAGAGAGATTTTCTGAAGTTAAAGAATAGATGTTTGGAAAAACCCTGCCAGTCCACAGTGGCCCTCAGGCTATGCAGTGGGGGTGTTTTATGTATTTGCAGGAGTGTAACACCAAACTTCCAACTTACTTGTATTCCACAGCTAGAGAGTATCTCTGGGAGTGCTCAGAGGTCTCCTACCCTGACACTTAGAGAATACCAGGGATGAGTGAAGAGCACATCATTAATCTGAGGCAATCCAGACATACCAGGTTACTTGTCAAGGAAGCTCAGGTTCTAAATTCTTTTAAAGCATTTGGACATCTTTTAATTTTATTTCTGAAAAAAGTTTAGAAGGCAGTGTAGTAACACAGTTATAAAGCTAAAGAAGTAATTAATTAATTATCTAAAGTGTTAGATTACTCTGTGACACAGAAGATTTACCATTTCCCCTTGTACTAGGTACAGTCCTTCAGCTTTATTAACAAAAATTCGATCAATTTCTTTTAAACTTCAAATCCAGGGTACTCACCCTAAATGAGAAAGAAGCAAAAGAGTAATCACTTCTGTACCCAGTGTGTTCTTGTCAACACAGTGCAGGATGGAGAACCAAGAGGCTTTCTACCAGCTGACACGCAACACTAACAGGACTCAAGCTAAAAATGATGTGAATATCCACCATAGGAATGCACGAGCCTCATGGCCGCTGGGATTGTTGCATGTGATGGCAGCTCTCCTGCTTTACGAATGAGAGCTGAATTTTAGTTACCCTCCTCCACTTACTTTACTTGTATGAAAGTGGTGGAAACTGATTTAATTTTTGTTTCTACCAGAAAGCTTGTCTCCCAATACATCCTTTGCATTAAGGTAGTGATAAATTGGAAAAAGCAAGGAAGTTGGAAAAGCATGGCAGCAAAGTCTCTCTAGATAGGCTAGCCCAGTGATGTTTTTGTACTACATTTTACTTTGCCTGCCCTAAAAGAAATCAGATTTTATGGCACAGGACATGAGTCGAGAAGTAACACTTCTATAAATGACATTTTTTAGGATGACATGATTTGATTTTTTAACTTTTATCCAAAGGAAAGCTTGAATCCTTCAAAACTGATTCCCCACCATGAAAATTCGAAGTCCTAGGCCAAGTTCAAATAGCTAAATAAAGAAAAGTTTCCCTACCCTGCAGCTAACCCTTGCCCTTGTATTCTTAATTGAACACCTGAAGTCGTGGCAAAAGGTTTGCTGTTCCTGCCCTCACATGGGAGCACTGAACACTGAACATCTCTGCAGCTGCCAGGAGCAGGCAGATGAGACAGAAAGCTTCCCAGGGGGGTGCAGCAGCCAGACAGGGAGCTGCACCTTGTGCAGGAGCAATGCTGTGACAGATTGTGGTCTGGCCTTGAGATTAGAACAGTTTGAGAGATTCAGTTGTACCACTGGCTTTAAAGTCTGTTTTCAATGCAGAGATATGTGAAGAAATACAGAAGAAGGAAAAACTATCTGAGCAACTGTAACAGTTCATTTGAACAAGGGGAAAGTAATGTTGCAACACTGATCTGCAGAAACACAAATATTTTAGCAGAGAATAAAACAGTTTCTCTGGGGAGCTGTTTTTGGGACAGAGCTGAGTGGCAGAGGATTTAGATGTGTTCAGATAAATAAATAATATGAAGTTATTTCTATGAACTCTTTTGAATGCGTGTTTTTATGACTATCCTAAAACTCATGTGTTTCCAAATATTCCTTTGAAAGTGGAAAATATGTGCCTTACACATCCATTTACACAGAGGGCTGCATTAGACCTGGCTGACTGTGAACTGGGTTAATTTTCACTTGCTCATGGCAGACTTGGCTATCCAACCAGCAATAGCAGCGATAGCACCAGCCGCCTGCTTCCCTGGTTGGCTTTGAAAATAGTTTAGCAGTAACTTGTTGTTCAGTGTGACTGTACGAGGTGCATGAAAAGGCTGCGTGGCAGATGTCAGATAACTGGTCATCCCCAAATTCAGTGGCTTAGAGACAGTCAGTGAGTTAAAAAGGCTTAGTGTGCCAATGCTTTCCATTTTCCTCAGGACTTCCAGCAGGTGAAAGGCAGCTCCCCTCACTCGATCAAAGCACCGGCCTCCTCATCTGGAGGTGCTTTATTTCCCTATTGTGAGTCTGTAAGTGGTAACAGAAGGTGCAGAACCACAGAGGAGCTGAGGTAAAGCAGCTGCAGGAAATATTAACTCAACTACATCATAAAAGCAAGGTCTGCTCCCGGTCACAGGAGGAACCTGTGCAAGTGAGAATACATAAATATTGGTGATCACAAGAACACTCAGTATAATATCCAGAGCAAGACCAGAAAATGTAAAGACCTTACTTGATTTTTCTTCTTTAATGTTGTACTCCAGCACACCAGGAGCCTCGTTCTGCACTGGCAGGCGGACTGCAAGGACCATGTTGTTCACATTACCCTCTTTCCTAACCAAGAATATCTGAAAAAGGAGAAAAGAATCAAGAGCTCAGCTACATTATGTGAGCTTCTAAACTTTATTTTAGGTCATTGACTATGTAGATTTTTATCAGTACAATCCACCCTTAAATACCCTCATTTTAGCTTTGTTCCACTTAGTTAAGCTTTATACAACAAAAAATAATGGAGAATGGGACATTTCATCTAAGTGAAATTCAGACCTATGAAGAGTCTCACGAAGTTTCTATGCATCACTGATGTCCCACTTATGCCTAAAGCAAACTATTTCACTAACTGAAGAGTTTAAAACTGCACTCACAATTTATGTGATAGTCCTCACATCAGTGCCCTGAATTACAGATGTCACCCTAGAAGGTCCCAGTCCAGATGTAAAGCAAGGGAGTCACTTGTACATTTAGTTGATAAGGATTTGAGTGTCCACGAGTGGAACATAAGGCCAAAGACTTTGGTGGTCACAGTGTCCATGGCAGAGCATTTTTTCTGGGACCAGAAGATCATTCAGGCTGGCAGGTATCCTGGGAGGACACTTCTCCAATCCCTTGGCTGAACTCATGAGGCCAGACCAAGTTTCTCAGGGATTTGTCTGTACAAGGACTGGAGAATGTCCAAAGCTGGAGACTGCACAGCGTGCCTTGGCAACCTGTCCCACCACTTATTATCCTCACAGGGAGAAAACGCTTCCCTGCGCCCAGTGTGAACCCCTCTGGTTCCCATGTACACTGTTGCCTCCTGTCCTCCCACCCTGCAGCGTTGAGCACAGCCTGGCTTCGTCTTCTCTGTGACCTCCCTGCAGGTACCAGGGGTAGCTCTGTGGTCCCCTGAAGTTGTCCTCTGGCTGAACAAGCCCTGGTCCCACAGCTTGTCCTCAGTGGGTCTGTGCCCACCATCACTACAGGTCCTTTCCCACAGAACTGCTCTGCCAGGAAAAAGGAAAAATGCCTCATCCTTTGTGTAAGATCCTAAGTGTGTTTCTAATTAAAGCTCATTGTCGGGGATATTTTTAGCTTGTATCTTGAAGGTGCAGATACAAAGACAGAATAACCTTCACCTTCATATGTTCTTTAATAGTAAGCTTAGGAAGAAGGGAGTCAAGGTATTTTTAAAAAACTGAATTAAGAATTTAATTTTGTAGCCTGGATAATATTAGAAAAAGAAGTGTGAGTTGATAAAATCATTAATCAACTGTAATGTATGGAAATCTAGCAAAACCCCATTAATTTCTTGGGCAGAGAAATTTTTAAAAAGCTTGTCTAGAAGCCGGGACCTTTCCCTGCATGAGTCCCAGTCATAAGGGCATCTCCAGTCACTTTGAAGCACCCATGGTGAGCACACAGCTCTGGGGCTGCTTCACAACCTCACACAGTGCTGTCATCTTGGCCTCTGAGCTCAGAAGAAATGGAGCCCAGGGGCTCAGGCCCACCATCAGGGTAGAGAAAAATGCAAATAAAAGCACAGGTGTGTGCCCTAAACAGGCTGATTTGTAGCACAGGGCAGCCCTCACCTTCTGTCACAGTGTCTGCAGGTAGGAGGCAGGTAGTATCTGTAGGGAGAGGTTCTCCCTTGCCTGGGTCCTACTACCCACAGGGCAGTGCTGTCCCTCTAACCATGACTGCCAGACAGCACCATCTTATATTGCTACATCTGAAATTTAATCTAAGCAACCAGGGAAATGAAACCTGGAAATGAATCACTTCTTTTTTCCTGATCGGCAAGCCTGGTTGCCATGGATCCAAAGGCTAAAATTGGACTATGGCTGTTCAGAGAAGCAGGAGGTGGGTTTTCTGAGCTGTACTTAACTCTGCGGCCTCGGTCAGGACCGGTATTGAAATCAGTCTCTGCTGTTCTCACCACAGGTGGGAATGGTGCTGCCCAGTTTCAGGTGGGCTCACAGAGGGCAAGAGATTCTGCCCTTGCCGTGGGACACCACTGATGCTGCACCTCTTCTCCTGCCTGCTTCCTGCTGCAGCTGAAGGTTGTGCCCGAGGGCAGTGTGAGCAGGAGGAACAGAGGCAAGATGTTTCCCCAAAGCCACTCAGAGGTGGGGAACCCCCTGCCTGCAGGGAATGGAAAATGGCTGAAGAGGTTTGGGGCCATACATGGCTACATCACAGGCAGTCACGCACACCTCCAATTACAGACAGAGCAGAAAAACGAAGAGAATTACTTGCTCAATCTAATTGAGAAATCTGGTTCAGGGTGAGGTGCACGGCACAGCCCAGGCTGCTCAGGTGAATTGCCCTGGAGGGTGTCACTGGGCTGTGCCAGCATTTAACCCTGGGACAGTCTGACTCAGCCAAGGGACAGGTCCAAATGTCCGCAGACCAGGTGTGCCCTCACATCAGCTCAGGTCATTTGCACCTGCCCTTTCCAAAGGATGCAGCCAGGACCTCTACAGCCTGCTATGCCTCACCACTTAGACCTCTCAGAGAAGGGGAGCAGCTCCCTTGGGCACAGAGCTGTTTTTCTTAAGCAAGCTCTGAGCTCTGCACAAGTGTATAATTCTCTAATACTCAGTTTATGCAAACCAGATACCAACTGTTGCAATAAAAATTACTTCCAGCGGCTCCCTGAATCTAAGGTCTTTTTCTCCACAGATTTTTTTTTTTTTCATTGCTCCAGATTAGGATAATCACCATACTTGTGAGTATGGTGGTGAATGGAAAGCCATCTTCATGAATCTACATGGTAAGCAAATAAAACCAGAAATAATATTCCTTGTTTACCCAAAGCAAATATAACTCTTTTGTGCTGTTGAGAGAGGTAAAGCATCAATGGTAATGGAAACAGAGAGCAGTGTGCTAAATATTTTTGCTTCCACATAAACAAAAAGCACGGCTCTCCTAACCAAGGACAGGAAATGTGGTTGTCTGAACTGAAATCGCTTTGGACTTACCCCTGCTGTTTCTTTGCCAAGGATATCCCCAGCCCTTTCCTGGCTCATGTTCAGCTGAAGCCAGACAGGACACGTCTTGATGAGTTTGTCAAGGATGCTGATCCCAGGGAGCTGGAGGCAATTTCGCACAGCAATGGCCTGACAGAGATGTGTCTTTTTCCCCTCTTCACTGGTATCTCTGACAGGGCTGAAACACAGCAAGGGAGTTCCTGGTAAGCAGAACTGCGAACAGAAAACTGAGGGGAGTAAGGGCTGTAAGTGCAAACACAGAGGCAGACACAGGGGCACTCAGACATCAGGAATGCTCCTTGAGGGGCATCAAACCACAGGCACCTTGTTCTGGCAGCAGGCTAGCAGGGTGCGTTGTGCACCAACCCTCTTGGCTTTGGCTCACCCATCGATGCTGCCAAAGTACAGGTGCCCACAGACACAGGTAAGGGATGCCCAGGGGTGGCCAGAGCCACAGAGGGTGAGCATGCCTGTCCCCTGAATGTCACCCTCCAGCCAAAGGGTCTGAGAGGTGTTCCATGGCTCCAAAAGCAGCGATGTGGGAGAGGATTCCCTGCAGTCTAATGGCACACTGGTGTTAAATACTGGCTTCAAGCTCTGGTGTTGATTTGACGAGGTATTTATACATGTGTTTAGCTCTGCAGGCAGTGGAAACACTTGTGCTGAGAAGTCTGGTCACAAGAGCTCTACTGGATAAGACCATGGACTGATGGGGATACGGGCTTGTCATTCATTGGATTAATTGATTTTACATTTACAGAAAATGTTAGAGAACATACATAAAAAGTGTTTTGCTGCTCTAATTTTCTGCTTAGATGTCAGAACTGAAAATAAGACTCTCACTTTTTATTGGGTCTTACTTCAAATATTTTTCCTTTCCTTTTATTTTTAAAGATACAGACCTTAAGGCACTACATTTCAAATAAGGTCAGTCTTAAACTACTAAAAGAGAGTAGTTTCAAAGGCCTAACTTAACACAGCAAGTCTGTCCCAAATGTCAGTTTGTGTAAAAATAGCCTTTCAAATCCCAAAAGCAACAGAGATTTTATTTTTAGCATTATTTTTCTTTTTCAACCCTTCACAGACAGCTTTCTCATAAAATACAGGTGCCTCTGTAATTCCAGTTGTAGATTAAGGGTATTAGTTCACAGAATCTTGATTTTAATCAATATGCTAAGACCATAGTCAAGACCATAGGAATGAGAGAACTGTGCTTTAAAAAAAAAAAAAAATATTGAAATAAGTGAAACTCTCCCTTTACTTGTGATAAAAGCCCAGCTTGTCACATAGGTGAGGGAATTTCTTTCAGATGTAACAGCATGTGATTTTAATCAATATAATCTGAACATATACAGTAAAACAATGGAAGTTACCCTGAGTCATCTCTTGGGGTTTTTTTTACAGAGGAAACAACCAAAAAAAAAAGCCTTGTAACCATGTGAAGGGAAAACATGTGTTGGATGGTAATATTCATACTCAGTAGTGGGAAAGAAATAATGAATTGAAAGGAAAGAAAGTTGACATATAATGAAATGTTCCATAGCAGTAAAAATTACTCCCCTAATTAGTCACATAGGCATGAACCTGATCACATCTGAATGATGTGTGAAACCTAAATCAAAAGGAGGTCAGTGCTGATAATGTCCCACTGTGGCACCAGAAGGTGCCAAGTACAGCCATAGCTCCGGTGGTTCAGGACTTTGTTAGTCATTAATTGTGTAAGGTGGAGCCAGCAAAGCACAATGCTCGGTGCTTGGGAATCCCATTGCCTGGAGGGAAATGCGGGTTATCAACAAAGCCAGGAAAGTAACTAAACCAGCTTGGATGTGGTGAGCATGAGGCTTACAGTGACTCTGCTGCAGGGTTCCCCACAGGGGGTGCAGGCATCCATCCCTCTGCTCCCTCCCATGGGCACAACATCTGAGAGCCCTGCTCACAGCACCGGCTGGGGTTTGGCAACAAGAACAGAGTGGTGAAGAAAAAGAACAGAACTGACCTTCCAATACATGTGGCTGCATGTAGGTCTAAATTTTGGAGAATGGATAGAAAATTGAAAATAATTCCTAACTCAGACATAGAAGATGAAAATGTAAGAGCCTGAAAGTGTTTGCCTTAATGGAAAATCTAATTATTTGAGTGTGTGGCGTCTTTCAGAGCAGCAAATTTAGGGCAGTGGATAAGGCTTTTTTTGGCATATCAGGAGTCCAATATTTTGTGGGCCCTCAGGGATCAGGTATTCTCCTCTCAAAAGCCAGACCAGCCTCGAAGGAGCTAAGCAGGCACTTGTACCTGTAGAGAGGGAGGAAAGCACAGATGAGTGAAAGGAGAGATTTTGGCAAAAGGAGAGGCAGGAAGAGTCATTAACAGGATCATATGGAATCAGGGGAATGTTTGGTGAGACGTTTCCTGTCAGTGAGTTATCAGAGATGATGGATAAAGTCCCAAAAGAAGAGGAAGAGGATTGCATTGCCCAAATCTCTAAAAATGCTGGGTTTGGAGCAGTAGCACACACTTTATTGAATTGAATCTGTACTGGCTAAGAAATGTTAGTGAATGACCTCCGAGACCTTTCTCAGCTGTAATGCTGTGACCCATGACACACCAGTTGACGCAGTTATGGCACTGATGCTTGACTTCTGTCCTGGGCACAGCTGTCACAAAGATTTGGATGGGGCTGTGGGAATGCTTAATCCAGCGATTTAATCTGGCTCTGCAGTAGCTCTGTGGTTGCACAGACAGGAGGGAGCCCAGGCAGCTCCTGGGTTCTCGCTGTGCTGCCAGCTGAAGGGATTTCCAGGGCCACCATGGTGAGCAGCCTGCCTTTATGCTTTGCTCACGCAGAATTCATGTATCAGATGATTTCTAAAGCCTCAGTTTTCAAAAATAACATAAAACTCGATTCCTGTCCCACAGTTCTGCAAAACCCTTTGGGTGATAGAGGCAGGTGCTCATTTTGCCAGGTGTGACGTGAAGCTGAAAAGCTGTCCCCAGAGCTGCCTGCTTTTCTTCTGTTTTATTGAGTTCTTACTGCAAAGTACGTTTATATCTTGAAGTGGTTCTGCTAAATTGGATTCAGTTGGGAAGCAGGGAGCTGAGTGCTGTATACTAACTGACAGCACAGGCTAATTAATTGCACAGTGATTACATTCACACACCTGCCCTGGGCTTGCAGAGGGTATCAGGTTGCTTGTTGGAAGCAATAATAATGACAATGGGGGTTTGAATTATTGCACAGTGACTGTACACTGCAGTAGTGGCCACTATGGCTCACTGTTTTAGAAACCAGGAGTCATACTTGCCAATTGAATATTCCCAGAAATCAGCAGACTAGTAAGGAGATATAATCCACTGAATTTTGTGCAGGTGAAGGCCTGAGCATACCTTTGCAAGGGATTTCAAAGATATTGTCATAAACCTTCTGACACGAAGGGCTTCCTGACTGAACTATATGTGGCTGGTCACTCTTAATTTCCCTGAGGCAGCTGAGACACACAGCAATTGTGTGGAACAGCAGCAGAGACTGCCAGATCAATTCTTCACTCCTGCACATTTGCTCTGAGAAGAGACATAACATGTTTTTAAAACTAAATCTTAAACTGGAAATCAAATGCTCTGTAGCATACTGATAAATAATGACCGAGTGCCTTGGTATTGTTTAAATAGACCAGATGTAAGGATTAGGAGCTAGTCTTTTATTATTATGTTTTATTGCTTTTACTTTTCCCTCTGAAAATGAGAAGACATCAAGAAAGAGCAAGAGCAAGGGTTTGCTGTGCTGTCCTCGAGGAAAGAGAGACAGTGGTATCTCTGTATGATACAATTTATATTAACAGCAGTGCAGGAACCACAGGTCTTAATGAGTGCCCGGGGCTTGATGCTGAGGAAGAAACACAGGCACAGACAGCCACAAACTCCATGTACCAGGTGATAGAGCAACCTTTTGCACCAAAGCTACCTGGTACGATCTGGGACGAGGCAGCTTGTGACTGAAGCTGACATGTGGAAACCCTTCAAGCACAGCAGTTGTAAAGAGCATCTGAAGCAGGAGGAAAAGATAGAAGCTGCTGAAGCCAACAGAGCAGTCCTGGTGGAGGCTGATAGACAGTGCTGTTAATTCCTGTGGTTAAAAGAGACATTTGGGAGCATGGAGCTTCATGGAGATGGGTGAGATGACGGCGCTGAGATTAAAAGACTGACAGAAGACTCACGGGGCTGGTTTACATCCCGCATCACAACCAACCCAGCTGGACTCAGCTGCAGGGCTCTGTGCCACTGGCAATAGAGGCAGATCTCTGTATCCCTTTTTTTCATAGTCACCTTCTTTCCTTACAGGAATAATTGGAATTACCTGAACAGCAAATAAGTACAAGGTTTCACCCATTGCAAGAAACAGGGCTTCCTATGCTTTCTTTGGTTTGCTATCACTTCTGATTGGACCAGTGTTGAGGAACAAATTGAATGGAGGTAGCTTGGTGTCCAAACTCTGCAGACTTATTAAAAATCTTTGCTCAGACACGTGAATTCATGTGCTGTTACTTTCAGTTCACTGTGAGGGAAGTTATGCAGTACCACAGCTAGATGACATCAAGCTTCATTTTGCTTCCATCTTAGAAATAGCCATATTTTGATGCAGTCTACTTACACTCATAAGCCAGCCCATCTTTGATCACTTGATCAATCCAGATCAAATTAATCCAAGATGGAGGAGAAGGATTCATTTACTCTCTGGACCTGCCTTTGGTCACCTTGCTGGGTTCTTCTTTCTTCCAAAAGCTGGTGGAAGTGAGGCCCTGAACCCAACCTAGCTGCAGGAACAGCTCCAACATCTTTGAAATTCTGGAGTTGTTTCATCATAAAACAGAGTATTAGGAAGATGGGAAGGCAGCAAAGTGATATATTGAAAAACCCATAGCCCAAAAGCTAATTTTGTGCACCAAACATGAACCCTGACTTGCAGAAAATTCAGGTTCTAATAAGTGCTTTTTCATACCAGAGCCAAGGGATCTGACAAGTCAAACAGACAACCTGAAATAAAATGGGCAACAATGAAAAACCCAGAAGTAGAAAGAGAAGTTCTTGATCTTCAGGGATCACACCCAGCTATTTGTCACCCTCTAGTCAGAAATAAATAAGTTTCTTGCTGTCTGAGAGGCAGAAAGACAGAGGGGGGAAAAGAAGTAGGATGTAAAGCAAACCATGGGAGCTTCCTGCATTGTAAGGTTCTTGGATGTACAGAAAAAATTGGATAATGGAAATTATGTGAGAAGCTTGATGTGTCCCATGAGGCAGGCTTGCCTGTCCGGTGTCCTCCGTACCTTGCAGAATGCTTGTGCTACTGGTCCACCCTGGTGACAAGTTTGTAGCTCAGGAAATTGTGCTTCTCAGCCTGTGGTCTGTGGAGAGCCTGTGGTTGGCAGAACACTTCCTTCTGCTCACTGGTCCCCTTGTTCCTACTCTACTTAAATGTCCACCCTTCGACTCTTTGGTCTTTGGTCTACAGTTGATGCTCTGCATGCCCAGGAGTTTTGGCTCAGCCTGGGAAGGACCAAGATTAATAGCCAAGGCAGCAGCTGTTCCAGCTGCCAAAAGGTAAAACAAACCAAGGGTCTCCTAAATATCCTGACACCTCATAGCTCAGCAAAATTTTCTGTCTCCCACCTACACCACTTTCTGTTACAGGCACTGTCAATTTCTGCAGTGAATTTTGCACTCTGCAATTGAAGTCTCACTTTGAGCGAACTCTCCTGTACTTGCCAGGGATTTCCAAATGCCCACTTCTGTGAATGCAAGCAGGTTTGCATGCAGCTGGACCCTGTTTGCACAAGTTCATCAAAGTTTGTCAAAGTGGAGCAAGTCATCACCCTGCTAGGGAGCTCCATTAAAGGCACAGAGGAATCAGGTGATCAGGTGTGGGACAGCTCACCTACCCTTAAACCGCACACCAGTTCACCAAGCCCTCACTGCCCCGGAGAAAACCAACAGAAGAAGTTACAAAAATGAACAAGTTCTACTATACTTCAAGGCATAAAGTTGTCATGGCCACTTGTGCAGGTGGAAGAATTCTAAATCGTGTGCCAATTTATTAAGTAACAAGTAGCCACAAAGTTTTCTGTTCACATATGACACCAGACTGGTGTCCTATACAGTACATGGCTTGGCTTGAAGCTCTGAGGGATCAGCAGCACACTGGAGGAGCTGTGTAGACATGCACTGTTGCCTGTGGAGCACAGCAAGGAGAGCTGGGCTAGCTTGAAGGAGCTGAGCCTCAGGAGCAGGCTCTGCACAAATACATGGAGCTCGCTGGCAGAATGACCAAGCCTGTGCTGAGCCTGGGTGCCCTGGCTACTGCCATCACCAGGTTTAAAGCTAACACGTGTTTCCCTCAATACTTTCATAATGCAGGCAAAGGACATGACTTGCAGCTTATCTGCATTTGAACTTAGAAGAGACTTGCCCCCACTGAAAGGTGAGGAATCAGGTCAGCTCTGCAGAAGCCTTGCTGGATGAGAGCTGCTGATGTTGTGGGGGATGTGTAACCACTGTCCCTCATCAGAGCACAAACCTGGTGTTCAGGACCAGTGGTGGTTCTCTAAGGGCAGGAGTAGCAGGGCCAAGTAACTCAGGAACAGAGAAATAGGGGGTGCCTGCCGTGCTTCCTATAAACTCTCCAATGTTTCTTCCTCCTAAAATAATCAAACTTAATTGTAAGTACTTATAGAGAGGCAGCAGCAATGCCCCTGTTAGACCCTCTTGCTTGACCTTGTCAACAACCTTTTAGCAAAGAGTTCTCTCAAGGCGTGAGGAGCTGCAAATAAATGTTTATTAAGTTCCCAGCTTCTCTGTGTTTCCTAGGTTCACTAGGTCTGTCCCTCTATTTAAATACACAAAGTCATGTATACTATAAAGAACTGCATATGCATAAAACCCCAAACAAAGTATAAGCTAATTCTCATTGCTGATAGTTCCCAGGTCAGCTCTACTGACAAAACAAGCCTTCTCACACACACTCACAGCCATGGCATGGACAGAAACAACATAAAAAACAAACATCCAAAAATTTCCTGAAGGAAGAGCCCTTCTTTCAAAGTCCTCTCTGCCTTTTTTTTCCCTTCTGTCTAGCCATTTCATGCATTCATTAAATCAATGGAATATATGCTGCCTGTGGCCCCACACTGGACAGGGGCTCTTATATACTATGGTGTAACATGTCTTGGCTGATATTCACAAACTGTACTGCTGCCTTTATGTAACTTTGCATATTTATTTTTGCAAATTTATTTTGTATTTATTTTACATATATATTTTGCAGTCAACAATTTGTCTCACAAACATCAAATATCTCTTTTTACTCAGTCAAAATGTACTTTGTCTAGTCAAAGCCACATTTCAGATTTTGTTAGCTGTACTCCCTCCCTAAACAGTCACTTAATGATAAGTTGTTCTCCCCCATATTTACAATCAGAAATTTTCAGAGCATTTGTCCTTTGCCTGTTTCCAACCCAAATTATTCTCTTAGGAATTCCAGCATATCGGCAAAATTAAAGGTTTTCCTTTGTGCGCAGAAGGATCATGTATACTTCTGCATGGCCCTTTCACTGCAAAGAGAAGAGAGCTGCTGAAAAACCAGCCAAGGCAGGCTCAGAGTGGCTAGAGAACAGACATTTTCCTCAACAAAAAAACTGCAAACATATTTGCTGGGTAATTCAACTTCTCTGGAAAGGCTTGGGCAGTGCAGAAACCAGAAGCAAATGCTGCAAAGAGAAACACCTTCCTAGGCTTTAAGACCATAAGGGAACCCCAGACCTCCCTCATCTTCCCATGTCAGTGCTCGAGAGGGGCCCAGCCAAACCATGACCTGGAGGGAAGGGCTCATTCTCTGCACTCCAAAAACATCAGAATTGTTGGAAGCCCAGGGCACCCCTGCTTTTACTGCAGGGTCAAGGTGATGGGCAGAGGTGTTGTCCCTTCCCAGCTCATCTGGACAGGAAGGAAGATGGGAATGGAAACCCAGTGAATGCTTTTCTGTATTGTAATCACCTAACAAAGAGGGGAAAAGGAAACGGAAAGTAAAGGGGAGGGACAAATTTCCAATTCAAACTTCATTAAGAATAGACTGCAGTTTAGCTTTCATGCAGCCATTCTGTTTCAAACTCTCTATATTAAAAAATTATTTGAAATCTGGATGATGTGTTAGAGCCAAAAACTTGGGCAAAATATTTAGAGAAACATCAGACCAGTGATAAAAAGCTATGGCCTTGTTCACCCTGTGAGTAGATTGAGTGTAGACACGAAGCACACAAGACATGAGAGGCTAACCACACAAACTTGCATAACGCTGAGCAGTTTTCCTCTGTACTAAGAAATATCTGCAAACGCTTATCTCAGTCATGATTTGCAACTAGAAATGGTTGTTTTGCCAAGGGAAATAAATCCACTGGACTTTCATTCTGCAGTATCTGAAAGGGCAGAGCACAGGACTTCTGAGGTCTCTTCTGTCATGGGGCACCACTCAAAGTGGCTTGCTTACACACAAATATTCATGTTTTATGTAAGATTTCCTGCCAGTGTCAGTGTGAATGGATTTCAGTATGAGGTGCTCTTAGTGAAAAAAAAGTACCTAAATCTGTGAACCTACTCCTGGTCTGTCCTCCTTAAACCATACTCCAGCAATTTTATATGTCTCTTTAACTTTGATTAGGCATTAGATAAATATGTTTATTTCTTGCTTTATTACCTGATGGGATCCCTGCCTGCATTAACTGGGGCAAGGTTAGAGATCTGCCTTCCTGAGGGAAAGAGAGGAGTAAGGAAAGGGCTTGTTTGGGTATTTCAGGGATATGGAAAGGTGGTCAAAGGACATGGTCCCTCACCACCTTCCAGAGGTGAACACCACCAGAACACCTAGAAACAACTCAGGGTAGGCGAGGTGTTCCAGTTTGCTAAGTTGAGCAACCTGTCTTTTGGGTGGCCATGGCCCTCATCCTCCTGTGCTGGTGGGACAGCCCAGGACCAAAGGGCTGGTTAGTGGAGCAGTGTCAGAAACTGCTAAAATTTCCCTGCAGTGACTGGCAGCTCAACATGGGACAACAGATCCTGCCAAGCAGCAAGATAAACCTGTAAGCTCCCCCAGACCACCAAACCACTGCTGGAACCTCAGGCTTGTTCCTTTAGTTGTGTTTATGGTCACTGTGTTCACCAGGGCTAAAATGTAGGTAAGCCATGAGCCACAGGCTTTGTGTTCATGGTAGTTTAAGACAATCCACAACATGGCTGTCTTGGCCATGTCCTGCCCAAAACATCCGTGCTGCACCTCCTGGCTGCTATTGTTTTCTGACACTGGGGCACTCTGGCTCAGGGGGCCAGAGGGGAAAAGAAGGTTAGTGCTGGACACAGCTCTCTGGCCTGGCTCCCTGCTCAGCTTGGTGAGGCGTGAACAAATTTAGGACTTGGATTCAGCCCACTGCCACCAGTCACCGTGAATGACCTCACAGAACTGCTGCTTCTCCAGTGAGACTGGAGATCACCATGCGTGCATAGGTTCCTGAACGGACTCAACAATTAAACACCTGAAGTTAGGCAGGGTAAATCCAGACTAGATCTAGACAGCTTGCTCTAATAACAAAGGGAGACAGCAGAATGCCAGGGCAAGGGACTAAACCCATCATCTATCCCTGTCTCAGGCTGCTATTCACAGTGCCCCTCTTGCAATCTCTACTGGTTTTCCAGCACTGAGGACCCATCTCTGCTGGGAGGGTAACAGTCATTTTCCCTTTTGGCTGGAAAGGTTATCTGTGAGATCCAGCCTAAAATTAACTACTTTCTAATCCTAAAAAAGGATTAGAATGGGAGTTCAGGACACAAAAACATTCTGTATTACTTACTTGTCCTATGGACAGAAAGGAAAGTTAGCCAAAGCCAAGCTCTTTCCTGTGTGTTGATTCAGCAAGAGAAGCTTTGAGCTTTGCCTGGTTTCTTGTTTTGTGGAGGGTATCAGGAGTGACAAATTTCTTGAAGAGAACTCAAGGGGGGCAAAAAAGGAAAGAGAGGAGAGAAAGATTCTTGGCAGGCAAGATGAAAGTTTGGGCTGGGTCCCAGGCTGTCATTTAGCCAAGTATGTGTGACAACCTTTTTTTGCCTAGAAGTCTGCTAGCAATTTGCAGAACAGTGATGCAGGTAGCCAGCAGTGCTGTCCATCTCCAGACTTTATTTGTTGGCCTCTCTCTGTTTCCTTGGTGAATTTTTCCAAGCAGCAGAAAATTTAATCCAGTTCACAAGGGACTGCAGCTGCTTTCTGTTCTGCCCAACAGCTGCTTTTACAAGAGACTTCAAAAGACTGGCTTTCTCCGGAGGGCCATGGGAGGGATGTACATGAGCTGTGTGGATTCCCTATATTTGGCAAGGTTTTCCCAGCATCCAGGAGGTTGTCTGTATTCAGTTGCTTTCAACACAGCACTTAAAATTCCGAAACAATTTATCGGCCTTGCAAAAGCAAAGAGAAAGTACTAATTTACATGGTCAGGAGATAATTTCAAGCAGTAAGACAGGTCTTCCAACCTTACCAGGAGCAGTGTTGATACAAAGACCCTGAGTCACCTAGAGCAAATTCCAGCAGTCCCACCCCTTGCAGGATCATTCTCAGAGCCAGGATTCCAGGCCTGCCTCAGAGAACAACTCTCAGGGTGGGGTTTTGTGCTCCTCCTCATCCAGGGCAATGGAGGGTACTGCAGGAAGAGTACCACTTCCACATCCGCCCAACACACCACTTTTACTTCAGCTGTAGAGGCTGTGTAACCACTGAGGGAGCTGGTTTAGCTCCATAATCCAGTAGGGAACTCATCCACCAAAGAGAAAAGGCTTTTTAAGAAATGGGTTCTGCTCCTAGCGTCACCCCAAACTTAAAGGACGGTCTGAGGAAGACTAGAGTTTCACTGCTCAACAAAGATCCAGGGGAAAAGGCTATGAAGTAAGTGACTATGATCAAATCAGCTCCATGAATTTGTGCCTCAGTTTCCCTTCCTATAGTAACAGTACCTGTCTTGAGCTGGTTGTTGGGAGGCTTAATATCCATGAAACACAGAGATCCTTTCACACAGACAAGGACTTTTTATTAATCACACAATGTGATTACAGTTACTGAAAACACTTTGCCCCTTTTAAATGTACCAGTAATGTAGAAAGGAGAAATTCTTTACTTAGACATAAATACATTCTCTGTTTAGCAAAAAGCTTACAGAAATCCTGGTAAAGGACACACATAGGCACGTATGTATTAGTCTATTTGAAAAGAGCTGCATTCCATAGCACTCCCTGGCTCGCGTGTATCTAACAGAATATCTATTTAGGAAAATGTGACTAGCACAACCAGCTATGCAATGCTCACATCTGCTAATCCTTTACTGCTCAAGTAATCATCTTCACTTGCAAAAAGATTTATACCATTTTGGGTGCAGGCAAAGAGAGCTGAGGAACACTCAAAATCTTGCAACTGATTGTCTTGAAGGAAGCACTGCCTTTATGCCCCCCTCCAGCAGGGTATAGAGGGATCTTATTTCTGTAGGTGGGTAGAATTACTTTAGATAGTTCAGGCAGGTAAGAATGGGCAGAGGAAAGGCTTGTGGCTACAATATTTACCCTACTGGGTGACACTTGTAGCTCTATTTCATTTGTACAGGTTAAACAGCACTGCTCCCTTGACCACAGCTGCTTCACACTGCTGTGTTACCAGGTGTTTTCACAGACACACTCCCTCCTGGCCCCCCAAACTTCACAATTAAAGGACATCAGCTGAAAGCTTGCCTTGCCTCTCTGAGATACAACCACCTGACAGCCTGGGGTGGATTCTGAACTCAGCCAGCTCCAACTCTGGAGAGTTACTCCAGACTGACACCACAGCATGGCTCCAATTAAGCCATGTGCATCTGCGTGGTTTAGGAATTCCCTTTGCCAGGGTGAGGGGAAGGGAATAGCACTTGTGTTCCTGGATTGTATGAGCAGATCAGGGTTGCCAGAGTGATGGAGGGGGACTGGGGTGCCAAGAAAATACAGCATACACAAGCAACCCTGTGTAACAGCCGTGCCCTCCACAGCAGACGGGTGCAACCACTGCACAAGGACAACTCTCCTCTCCCTTGTGTACCTCAGGCAGCCCTCTCTGCCTGGGAAGCATAGACACAGTTTGCCAGAGCTTGACCCTGTGCACATTTCTTGGTGGACAGTTCTCCATGGATGGCTGCCTGCCTGATCAGCTGTCTTCTCACCTTTGTGCAGCTAGATCTGTGTCAGAGCCAGGGCGTGCCCAGCACCCTTATAAACCCCCCGAAGCAGTATAGACATGTCCCGCCCCGTAACAGTGAACTCCAGAGTACTCCACTGCTGCCTGGCTCTGCTGGAAAAGCTGTGCACCCTCGTTCCAGTGGCGTGTAAGCAGGACAGGACTCAGCCATATAGATCCCCCTCAGGCACTTTGCTCTTCCTGGGCAGCCCCCAGTGATTTCACCCCACAGGTGCCATACAGTGTCCTCTGCGGCCCATGGCCAGTACTTCTGGCAACCTGGCCTAGCTTTGAACAAGTTCTACAGCTCAGAGAACAGTCAGGATCCCAGGCCATGCCTACCAGGGCTGTGCCTGCATTGCCTCCTCTCATTCAGCAAATTCTGGAGAGGGAAGCACCTTCACTAAACCTCTCATGTACCTGTGCCTAGAATTTAAAAAAGACATTTTCTAATACAGGCAGACAGGCATGCATGATTTTGTCTAGCTCCTACCTGGCTCCAGATGAGGATGTACTCTAGAGATTCCACTGTGTTGTTCATCACGAAACATTTACCCAACACCACAGAAAAAGCTAATCTCAACACTGGGATTAGGAAGAAATGTAGGACATAGACTGAATTGCAGACCACTGCAGACCAATGCCTGCTATGAGATCCAAGAGTTGCAACTTCATTGCCCTTCTAACATGATTTTGCATTAACTGCTTCCACTGGTTCTTGAAGGCCACCTTAAACTCTCTTCTGCAGTGAAACATAGTCTCCTTTCATTCTTGTTTTCTCAGTTTTGGTCTAGAGAAATCTGAAAGTCTTCTTTGGTAGTATGAATACTTTAAAACTGTTTTTTTTATAATGATCAAACATCTCAACTTTGTAACTATTTCTGCTTTAATTCCTCAGAAGGAATGATGGAATTAAAGGCTTCAGGTCAACAAAATTATCTGTGATTCAGCTGCTGCTCTGAACACTGGGACTGCCAAGACCAGGTCCATCCCAGCACATTCCATCCCCTTTGACTTTGGGACCACCCAGAACTGATGACATTATAGCAAGAATCATCATAGCCTCTCTTTGGTCTTCTACAGAACATGTGCTAAACATGCTTTCCCCTGGTTCTTTCTAATCCTCAGTCTAATTAGAAAGATAATAATGACATATTAAATAGCTAAATTCATTGTCATTAATTTGTAATTCCTCACAAAGGGCAACTGAAACAATCACAAACATACAGACACCCTTCCCTACACAGGAGGAATGCCTTTTGATACAGTTGGAAAAGTGTGATAGACTTCTGGGGCAACAAGGGCTTTTGATGACCATATCTTCACTCTACCCACAGATCAATCTACACTAGAATTTGACCAGTCATTCCAAACAGCTCCCTGTTCATTCTAATTACCTTCCAAAAAGCTATTTATTTCTATTCCCAAATGCAAAAAACCTTCTCTCTTCAAAATTATAAATGCTGAAGGTCTGTGATGGACAATATTTTGTCCAAATTTCACTAAGGCACTTTGGTTTCTGTGCTCTATCAATTGGCCCAGACAAACATTTAAAACTCTCCAACTTTTTTCTTCCTAATGGATTTGGTTTAGGTATTTTCTTTAATGTTGATTATTCAGGTCATTTTGGAGATTTTTCTGAGTCTCACAATCCTATATGGTTGATATCAGAGAAACCATCTCAGAAAAACCATTTACTGATGAATGAGTGGAAATATAGTCTCACTATCATTTTGATATATGCTATAAAATAGATAATCTTCAAAGTACCTGGACTATGTACACATGGTTTGATAAGGGATGGAGCTGATGCCTGACATTTTAGCTTTCATGTTTTTCAGATTTTGTGCTGCCACGGGGTGCAGTTCTGAACTTCATATTAAGTGCTAGTAAGCTCTCTTCACAGAGTAGGTAGACAAAACAAATCCTTTTCCTGCTGAAGACCAAGGACAACGAGTACAACTTTCAGGCCCAAAAGCATAAACAACAATGGACTGAAGAAAGAAACAAGGATAAGACCCCACAATCTGAAGCTGTATTTGGACAATTATGCCCCAATATGCAAATGGACCAAAACTTATAAAAGTGTAAGACCTTGTGACCACTTTAAGTCCACCTTGGGTGTAGCCCTGGCTCTTGTCCTGCCCAAGGTGTATCCCTAAAAGCCCTTCAATAAATACCAACTTTATTCCCTAGCCCTGTTCAGTGTCTCTGTCCCAAGTCAGCCTCCTCAAGGCATCAGAGCCAGCCCAAATCTGTGCAAAGTAACCCTCCAAGCTGGTCTCCAGGACACACTGCTTTACGTGAACACCTGTGCACACAGAGCAAGGGAGACGTGTGCAACTTACGTGTACATTTTTCAGCCTGCGTTGCCTCTAGGTTGTAAAGCCAGCAATACAAACCAGCACGTAGCCATTTAGGACAGGAAGTGAAAAACTATATTTAGCTGAACCTGTAGTAGAAAGTAGATGATCAGAATATTGCTTACATCTGTGCCCCCATTCCTGTGAGCACTGGTATAAGGCTGTCTGCAGTGATGAGAAGTTCCTGCTCAGGGGCAATATTCCCAGTGTGGTCTGTCCTCTAGGAACCAAAAGGACAGTTGCCTTCTCTGCTACCACCAGTACCACTGCACAGCGTGTTCCAATCATCCACTAAGTTTGGAAAGGACTCACCTACTGGAAGTGCTGGAAAAACCATATAACAAATCAGTGTGGTTGCAAACATGCTTTTCAGTTAAATGAATTTCAGGAGACTTTTGTCTCCTTCCTACCAAATTCAGGTAGCTTTGGAGAGCGCCTCCTTCTTTGAATCTTTATAGTGATATCCCAGTCTTGGTGCAATGCATCTTGAGCACAGAGATTTCCCTTCTGAGAAGCACCATCCCCCTCAACTGGAAAGTTTATTCCTTATCAGATCTTGACAGACAGCAAGCATTTAATAACTCTGATTTGTTTCCAGTTGCCTGAACTGTCCCTTCCCCATTTAAACACCACATTTCACAGGTTCTGGTGGGAGTACTCCTTTTCTTTGAGGAGTACTTTGCATTGGGTCCAAGACTTCCCAAGGCCAACAGGACTTTTCCCACTGATTCAAATAATCTGAGATTTAGCCCTTTACAAAGGATATATTTTGAGAAGTTTTAAAGAATTTTTTCTCAGTTCAAATCTGAACCTGGTAAAAGTTGGTATAAGATTTATTTACGGCACTGCAGAGATGTATGTATAGACTGGGTACAAGAATCTCCTGATAACAAAGCTCTTGTGGCCAACTAATAACACCAAGGTCATGGATTTGATCCCTGTATGGGCTATTCACTCAAAAATCGGGCTCAACGATTCCTGTGGGATCACAGAATATTCCATGATTTTGCAAAAACTCCCATTCCAGCAGAAGTCATGGTTTTCATAGCATGCTTCATAGGTTCTCTGGTCTGCTCTACACAGGAGATCAGACTAGGCAATTAAAACATTCCCTTCTGAAGCTAAAATCTGTGAATCTATGAGAGTGGTTCAGTTTACAGATTCTTCTAGTGCTTGACCTCTTTATGGCCACAGTCATCGCATGAAATCTGTCAACTGTGATGTGGGTCTTGTGCCAAAAAAGACGTGTCACCAAAAGATGCACAATCATTACTTCATTAGGTAATCTGGTGTCCCAGAAACAGGACCCACTGTAACCCATCCCAGCTATCTGAAACAGTAATTTTCTCAAAGGTGGATTCAATATTTGCACATAACATCTCTGTCTCAGCTCCTGCCTGCTCTACTCATCATATCCTCCATACATTTGCCAGATGTTGGACTGAAGGCATATATCTTTACACGAAACCATGATCACCATGGTCAAGTAGCTCACATTTCTCCAGATGTTTTGTGATCTCACCACTTATTTATGTTCCTAGGAGTCATCCTGACTCTAGGTGAGAATTAATGGTTAAATTTCCCGGTTTCTCTCCCATAGCATTTTAGAGAGAATTTGATTATATTGATTTCTATCCAGCCCCTAGCTGTACTTCTCCCACATTCCTCTCTGAGTAGCTATTAATTCTGGAGGCAGATTTCTCCCCAGTGTCTTTCTGACACTTGACAGATATAAATCAGCAAAACTTGTTCATGGATTTACTACATGCAGAATAGACCCTAGTCCTTACTAGAACTGAATGCATGGATATTTCCAAGTTGCTGGGGTACTTCCATGATAATTTGCACTGCCATAGTTTCTGTGCATGTGAGTAAGCTTTCCCTTTTAATGTCTGTTAAAACTATGCTAAACAAAGGTGCAATCTCAGCGATTTCTCATGCAATTTTTGTGCACAGAATTTTAAAATCAGGTCTAGGTTCTCCATCAACACCTTACCTTAGGTTACCATTTCTTTTGAAAGCTATGAACTCCAAATACTTTGTGTAATTTGTGCCTAATTCAGTGTAACCAGAACAGGAAACCAGCTAAACACCATTTAGAAATGTTTCTAATTCTGTAATGTGTTGGAAGTCACAACGTATGCATGCTAAAGTGCAATTCTGAGGATCTTCAGCAATATTATAGCACGTAAACAGAAAGAGTTAAAATAGATTTTTAAATACCTAAGTTCCTTTTTGTGAGTGGAAGATAGATTTGAAATTAAGACAATCAGTTAATGAAATAAAAGGTCAATCTGTCAAATAGTTCAGATGCTCAGAAACCTCTGAAGAACGCACACAGCATGCCCATTGATGCTTCAGTATTCCTCCAACCTGAGGACTGATTGATTTACAGTCTGAATCAAGGGTGTACACCTTGTTTACTTTCTCCTGCAACTCTAGACAGAAAACAAACCTCTGCAAGCATGTGGCTCTTTTCAGACATCTCAGAAAGAGACAAGTGAATGTATCTTCCAGTTTATCATACTCAACATCTTAACTGTCACAAATGCAGGGAATATCTGCAAAGTGCAATTTCTTTGGTTTACCACATAGTAAGTTCCTCTTGCCAGTCTACATGGATTGGATACTTTTCATTTTTTCCTGATAGCTGTGTGATCTTTGTCCCTCAGTGTTTAACATTACACGGAATTGAGGAATTATACTTTGGTGGCATTGTTCCACTTAATGCAAACAATTGAACAAGGCAAAAGCAGTGACAACTGTAATGCAGGGTTTTCTGCCTCCACACCCACCCCCCCCTACACTCCATGTGTGTATTTGGGAACAGCGCTATGGTAAAACCATCACACAGTGTGCCCTGTCAGCAGCAATTTCTCCCCCTTCTTGACTGAGAGTGCTCTAAGTAGGGCAGCACCCTCAGCAACTGGAAATGCAAGTATCCCGTATCTATCCACCCATCCACACAGCTGCTTCTAGTGGATCCATCACAGAAATATCTGGGAGCTTTTATTCATGAAAAACAGGCTAAGTTTGTTAGATAAGAAAAAGTCTTAGTATCTGGTAATGTTATGGTTTTCCAAGGGGGAAGGGGGGGTGCTGTGACTAACAGTTTCAGTAGCTATGCAATTTCCCCCTGCTTGTTTACAACAGGAAACAGAAATGCCCAGCTTCAGCATGGGCTTTATGATTCAACCAAGCCTTGGGAAGATTCCAGCCTTATCCTGGAATCCCCCAGTAGCTTGCTGACTGTCCTCCATGTCAAAATACGTTTTCTTTCCCACTGTTTTCCTGGGATTTGGTCCTGCAAGGTGCAGAGTTTTGGCCAGAAGGAAAGGAAGCCTGTAGTCTTTTCCTGACAGAAAGTACACCTAAAGTCTCCTGGGAGTCTGGGGACAGGGTTTGTGTACACCTTAGTGCGCAGGCACTGAAGTAACCATCATAGGGACAAGCCCTTATCCACTTCTGCATTTGAGCAGAAACAAAGCAAGCCTCCCAGAAGAGCAGTGTCACATTTCCAAAGCCAAGTCTCTTTTTCTGTTCTTTGCCCCAAACTGCAGCTTCCGATTCATCCTTCTTCCTTAAATAGCTAGGGTTGAAGCTAAATAAAGGTATTCCTTTTTTTTTTTTTTATCTGGAACATGTCCGTTAAAGGAAATACTGTAAATTACAACACAGTCATGCCACACCATTGTGACTGTGTAACTAGTAACTCAGCAGTCAGCTTACAAATGCAGCCGAGAGCTCTTTGTTAAGAAGAAAAAGGAAAGCAACAGTTATTAAAAATGAACAGTCACTAAAGATTCAGGACTTACCCTGAGTCATCCCTGGCTCCCTTCTCTCCTGCTGATGTTTTCATCATTACAGCAAACTTTAAGTCACTTTCTGTATCACAGTGGCTTGAGAGTTCCTTGGTCAGAAAAGCAATTCCTTCCCATCGCTGAGCAGAACTTCCACATCCTCAGGTTTTGTACCGAAGATGGTATTTCAAGGGCGTGAGGGGGAAGATGTTTAAAACCAGCTTCAGGTTCAGTAGTATCGGAGTGCAGAGGACTAAACAAGCACTGAAATGAAAGCAAACTGCCAAGAAGATCCGATTTTAGCCTCTCTTATTTCTACTTCCTGTATTTATATGAACGGGGGATTTCAGGAAGAGGCAGTCTTTGGTGGTCAAGGGTGTGTGTGTGTGTGAGTGTGTGTGTGTGTGTTATAAAGCCATATTTAGTAGTGCAGGCAGGTTAACCTTATTAGAAAGAAGGGCCTGAGACTTTCAGCTAGTTTGTTTCTCTACCTAAGTAAGTTTCAGAGGAAATAGTTTTACAGACTACAGGTATATTAGGAGGCAACGGAGCACCGTGAACTTTGTAAAGGATTTTGTAAGGCAGCAAAGCAGTAAGTCTCCGTCTGCAAATTCCTGAAGCATGTGTATTTCTACTGCTTGAGTAACTGGAACCAGATGGAGCTTGGAAACCTTTATATTTACACAGGACCTGAGAAAACGAAACGACTAACACTGGCAGAGGACAGCTTCGCAAAAGCATTCCCAGTTAAAGCAAAAGCTAATGATAAGGTTGTGTGACGGCTGGCAAATGAATAGCTACCCACGCTGGGAAGCTCCCGTCGCGCTCAGCGCACGTTTGACCTGCAGTCACTGAAGTGATCGAGGGTGGGAAACCCGACTGAACGCACACCAGCTGTGGAGGCTGGGGCTGACAGATGTGCTGTCAGACGGGGCTGGTGGCACTCCTGTTCGGCAGCCCCATTGCTCCAGAAATATTTGATGTTAGGAGAATACACCATGTAAAAAATAAGGCAGAAGTAGAAAGAAGAGGAGGA
Source organism: Donacobius atricapilla (assembly GCA_013397315.1). Classification (NCBI taxonomy): domain Eukaryota; kingdom Metazoa; phylum Chordata; class Aves; order Passeriformes; family Mimidae; genus Donacobius; species Donacobius atricapilla. Next base: position 121,880 of record WBMY01005700.1, read on the forward strand.
GAAAAGCAACTGCATGGAATGGAGTGGGAGATGAAAGTAACTTTTTGCCCCTTTTATCTTTGGAAGGAATTTCTCAGCCTTCTAAAAAGCAGACAGTGCCACACAGTCCACAGCAGAAATGCAAATACCATGGAGCTGTCAGTGTATTGGCAAGAGGGAAACTAGACCTCTCAGTGTAGAACACAGAGCCAGTTCTGCTGTCACTGAGCTAGAGAGAGTCAGGGAGACTTTTACCATCACCAAGTCACACCTTCAATGTAATACAAGACAAAATTCCCCCCCCCCTTTTTTTTTTTTTTAATAAAGACAGTAACTTCAGTTCACATTAAGAAATTTATCTTCTAGCTTTTACAAGGATTAATCTTAGAAACTATTATCTTAGAAAGAGCCTTACTGAAAGACTGCATAATGGAAAAATTCACCACCCTTCTAAGCAAGGTATGTTAATGCCTAATTGCTGATATTATTTAAATTCATGCCTGATTTTTTTGCCTTATATAATTTTAAATTTTCAGCTACTCTATCTTGTAACGCTCTTTTCTACTAGATTAAGGATCTCCTTTCTCCAACTCCTGGAGTCATTTTCAGGCAATGACAAACTCATTCAATGAAAAATTTAGTCCTCTTGGACAAACTGGTTGGCTGAGATTCACTCATCCCTTACTGCAGACTTGTCAGATCTCAGCTCTGAATCCTTCTTTGGGTTCTGGGCTCAGAGGTCCAAGAAAAAAATATCTTCTAGACTTGTCCACCAGTTGGGCACCTTTGAAACGCACCTCAGGTATTGGCATGAGAACAATTGCCCCCATGCATCACACAAATTCAACTCTACCCCAGTTTCCACTTCCTTCTCCTGCAATTCAGCAGGGACCAGGCCCACTCAGCATTTTCCCTTGCTCTGCTAGAAAAAATGGTTTGCTGAGACAAAAAACTGCAAAGTTCTGCTGCCTTGCATGGACCTGCTCACCCAGAGAAAACTGTTCACACAAATGGGCAGCCGCCCTTGGCAAAGATTTTGAAAATGCAGAACACAACAGAGTTAAACAATTCCAATTAATTTTAGGGAATAAAAAAAATTTACTAAAACAATTTAAAGGTCCAGGAAAAAATGGCAAAAATACAGAATACAAAATTCCAGTATTTTGGTGCTATCTCAGTTCCATGTGATTTGAGTGAAATCTTTCATATTATTTCCAATGTAAAGAATGCAGTTTCAGAAATCTGAAGTTTTGAAATTTGTTTTGTTAAAGATATTGACCAAATTTAATTTAAAAAGTCCTATATTTTCTGCAAAATACTCAGTATTTCTGTAAAATATTTAAAATATGAAAAAGAAGACAAATTTTGTCCAAGCTTTACTAGGTGTCTTTTTGAGCAGAGATTTGACAGGTTTAGTATCTGACAATGTGTTCTAGAATCAGGCTTTGGAAAGAAAAAATTACACAAGAGCTAAATGACAAAATAATATCCAGTTACTTCAAACTGACATTCCCCTGTTATAAATCCAAGCCAAATGAGAGGAATTCATGTCTCTTCTAGGACTGATTCACCCTTTCCATCTTAAGCCACAGCATCCTGCAGCCCTTTTTTGTAGTTTTATGCAGCTGGGTTGGAAAGGTTTAAAAATGGCTTATGGGGGAAGCCATTAAGCACAATGAGCACATGAACTACAGTAAAGGGCTTTCAGAATATGCCCAGATTACACGACAGTTCTGCTTCCCATGCAGTAGGGAGCGGCTGCATCAATAATATGGCCTGTGAAAGGAGCCCTTAGGAACTGTCATGCTATTGTGTCACTAATCCATAGATTATGTTCCTTTTATAGAGCCTATTACATAACAGATCATGCTGGGTCACCATGTCAAGGATGGAAGGATTAAATGAAGAAGCACTTTTCACATTCGGATTCTGATTTTTAGAAGTTAACTGTGTGTATAAGAAGGAATCTTTTTCTTTCCCCAGCTTTGAAAAATTTAGCCTAGCAGACACTAAAGAATGAAATCTTTTGCAAAATTCAGAGACTGCAGAGAATGCATCCTTTTTGTCCACTTGCATAAGACTTTTCTGTAGATGCACAAAAGCCCACAGTGGCTTATACAGCAGTAGGGATTCCAGTCCCATGCACAGTGCTTAAGAAAAAGATGATCAAGCTTTGTTTTAACTTGCATCTCCTGGTAGTAAACTGGGTAGGAATATTCATGAGAAGACTCTTGTCTAATGAAATTGTTAATACAGCAGGCCATGAAATGAAGTAAATAAACTCTAAGCTCCTCTTTTTCCAAGAACTGCATTTAAAGCTTTTCCTAAACCCAGCACAGGCTGCACCACAGACTATGTACAATATTGCTCCACAAGGAGTCTTCACACACCCTGAGGCAGACTACAGGGATGGTGGAAATGGACAATCAAGGATAAGGAGTACCTCCAGGGCTTAGGGAACCGGGAAATTAAAATAGTACTGTGCGGCCTTTGGACTTTATTTCCAGCTACTAACTAACATACAGAGCTCAGTGGGTACCTGCTGGACACCAATATACCACATGATGAGGCAGCCAAAATGCTCTTGATTAGGGGGGTTTTCTGAGGTTGCCAGAATTGCTTCTGGATCAGTGCCTCAGTACAGCAAACGGTGTTCTCAGCAAACTGAGTTCTCAGTTTTCTAGTCCCAAAAGAGCAAATTGCGTGTTTCAGAATTGCAGCAAATCAAACTGACACACTTAACTCACTCCAAATAACAGCTTGATCCAGGAAATGCTCCCTAGAACACACAGAATGTGGGCCTTTTGTCACTCAGTTCAGCAGAGTCCAGATTTCACCAAAAAGGTGTACATGTCCTATTTGGGTTCTGAAATTTTAGATTTTCAACAATATATATGAAAACATTTCACATCTACTAATAATCTGAGAAAAAAACCAGCAAACACCCTTGTTTATATAATTTATTGATAGTGTACATATTTTTATATAGTGCATTATAATACTGACTGCTATAATCTTTATAAATGCTGAGTTAACTATTTTTTAAAATTCTCACAACAAAAATAATCAAATATCATGCCAACATTTTGTAACAAATTATCACATTGAATCCATTTGGATTTCATGACATATTTATCTGTATAATGGACCCCATATCACAGAGCATTCACAGTGCATAAGGTCACAGTCATTGAAAAAATAAGTAACATGAGAGATTTCTGTTATTTACAGTTTACAAACCCATCCCTTTCTGTTTTCAAAGCAAGCAGTTCAAGAAAGTTTTCATAATATTTAAAGAGGTATTGCACCTCTGAAGGGTGCACTGCAAATGCCTGCAAATATGAAACACAGGTTTTTAAAAGGTTCAGAATTTATTTTAGTGACCATAAATTATTTCAAAGAATTTCTTGCAATGGAGGAGATATTTTAAGCCAAATTCTATGCTCAGTTCCACTGATACTAATTTGTGCCAACTACCAGGACATTAATGAACACTGGCACCACTCCCAAGAACGTGAAGGCAGAATTTGGTCATAACTTTGTGGCAGTAACAGCCATTTGAAACACAGGTGTTGCTGGGGAAGAAGATTTACAAGTTTTCTTTGCATACATAACTGGTATTTGAATAAAGGCCATAATCTTTCTGCAAAAACCTTCTGAAAGGAAGCATCTCAGTTGTTATTAATGTATCTGTCTGGTTTTCACATATTCTGATACCTTTGGAATTTGTTACCATGCCTAGTGCTATAAACCAATCTTTTTATTTGTCGTTCAAGTTTATCAAGACCATCTCAGTGACAGGACAGCAATGATCGCCTACATTCTTTGTGCAAGTGAAAAAGAAAAACAGGATTAAATTCCAACTGGTAATTCTTCTAAGAAAATATCCAAATGGCGTTAATTTCCCATAATTATTCATTTCTAGACAGTGCACTGTATGGTAGCAAGCAGAACCACGTGATGAACAAATGGCCACAATCACTACACGTCCTGCCTGTGGAGAAGCAGCTACATCCATCTCATGTGTCAGGAGAGGCATGTACAGGATTTCACAGACTTCTCTGGGGAAAAACCATCAGGACCACACACATGGGAAAATGGGGGGAAAGTGTTTGCTCAAGTTATTCAAAAGGAGGCTTTCAGACATGTACAGGGTAGGTTAGAAACTGGAATGCACACACCAGTTGAATGGCATTCTCTGCTTCAGCGGGACATTGATCACTTGCATACAGACTTTTCCAAATGGTTCAAGGGGTTGATAACGGGTTTGGTAAAGAATTGCTAGAACTAAACACTGTCAATTACCTGTGTAATGATCACATAAAACTCACCATCCAACAAAATGAAGAATGTGGCATTCGGACTCATGGAAATAGAAAGAAAACTGTGCAGTAAATGCATGAGCTGCAGAGATTTTCTTCTGAGTGTTTAAACACAAATAACAGAGAGATCTGAGGCTTGCAATGACAGAACACTATGTTCCAAGGTACTTCAAATTAGGAAGATTCTTTGGTTTCACCTGGTTATCAGAATTATTTTAGTGTCTGTTTCATATTACATAATGTCTGATCTTTCCTTGGCATGAATAATCAGACAGTACTTCTACAGCTTAAAGACCTCTACCAAAACCAACTAACAGTGGGACACAAGTAAATGGCATTACAATTGCAAGAAATCCAAGAAAGGAAGATAACAAAACTCATGAGGCATTTGTGCAACTAGAGCAAACACATAATAGAAACAAGTGTAATTAAAGCAGAGTCACATGGGAAACCAAAGACAGCATAGAATCCTCTCTATAATTGCTAAGTATTAGATCAGTAAAGACCTTTGCCATTTGTTTACATGTTGACAGAAAGTTTACAAATATAATCTAAAACCAACTTTTTTTGTTACAGCTGCAGCAAGCATATAAAAACAAAATAAAATTGGCACGCCAATGACTGAGCCAGGAGATAATGGTTGACTATGCTGTACCTGTTGGGAAGACTTAAGGTGTTCTTCTAGGCTAGACTTCAGCCCAGAGAGAAGCCCTTAGACCATCAAAGAGACATTAAGATAATCATATCTGCAGCTTCTTAGATTTGGACATGCAGATCCTGAGCTTGAAATCTTTACTCAAACAATAATTTATAATGCAGTAAAATTGTTATGGTAAATGAATGGAATCAAACCCTGCTGAACTCAATGGAAACACTCCCAGTTCCTTGCTACAGACAGGATTACACTCCACGAGTCTATATGGGACTGTGCTATTCCAGGGGAACTGGAGCACAGAAGAGCTGCTAAAGCCCTCCTTGGCCAGCTGTAACTCAGTTTTGATCCTGCTCATACACAAGGGCAAATTCACAGTTGAGAAGCCTGAGTCAAGGAATGTATTCTTTTATCTACAGGAAATCCAAAGCGGTATCAGCAGAGCAGAAGTCCACAGATTCTGGTCAAACCTTTTAATTTGAGAAAGAAGTAAAATCTTTAGACTACAAAACTAATAGGACATGGGAAGAGCTGAGTATGATAAAAAACCCAGAAACCATGCTCTGCTGTCATCTTAGGACACAATCCAGCAAGGCACTTGGATAGACACTTAGCTTTAAAATGGAATCAAACCTATTGAAGTTAAGCTTTGCTGGATATGGGGTATCGTTTTCTGAGTCATGTTACTTTTCAGCGTTAGTATGCTGGCAAATTTCAGATCACACTAACAGTTTTCTCTCTCACATCCACCAGCTTTCTTTTCACTCTTGAGCTGAACATTAACTTACAGAACATTGTGACATACATTCCAAACTCAGCCAGCTAACTTTTGCAATGGTTAATGAAACAAAATGGCTACAAAATTTTATAGATACAATCTGAACAGCTGCAGTATAGAACTGTGCTAACAGTGGAAAGCCAAGCACAAATCACTCCTTTGTGGACTAGAAAATGGCAATTTTTTTAATGGTTTCCTGACCAGACAAGCTAATGTTTTTCTATTTTGTGGTGGGGGTTTTTTTCGGTTTTGGTTT
>WBMY01005700.1:127888-215343 GCA_013397315.1 Donacobius atricapilla
TTTTTTTTGCATACATGTGAAAGGCACTAGTCTCGGCAACAGCCTCCTGAATTACTGATACATTCTGATGTGGGTTTATCGGCAATACAGCAATTTGTCAATCAGATCTTTCTTGGACCATTCAGTTTACCTTCATGGCTTAGTGTACAACTATTTATTTTAGCATATGGGCAAGGACTACTTAGGAGCTTCTTAAAGTACTTCATATGAATATGTGTCATCAAAGCCCTGACAAAGCATCTCATAATTCTTTGGCAAACAATACATCCTTGGTCATGTGGTGCTGTCAAAGGAGAATCCTACTAATGTTATTTATAAGGATAAGCACGGCATGATACTTGTCTCATAGCAGTAGATGCAGATGAGAACACCCCATGAAATGCAGCATTAGAATTCAACACAAATTGTCCTGAAGTGAGTTTATGTTTCAGGGAGAGCTATAGATGGTGGGAACCAGACACACATTGTAAGGGCTGCTTTGGATTCTGAGACTGTTTCTTACTAAAACACCACACTGGTTTTCTGGAGCAGGTGATATTCAGAATAGGCAGAGTCATTTTGGTGTGTGAAGGACTTATGGAATTAGCAAACAAAATTCATGCATATTTGGCCTGAGAGTCAGCTGCTACAGAAAAAAATGGTGCCTGTACTCTTCTAAAGTTGCCTGGCTCAGAAATACGAAGGTACAGTACAATTTTCTAGATCTGGCACTATAAACTTTGATGCCCTCATCCCTGTCAACTCAGCTGATCATTACACATCCAAAACCAGACTTTGGAACTACTCTTCTATTATGTAAGGACAACTGAGCTGCCTGAACTGTGCACAGGAGAACAAATGTTTGCTTGGAGACAGTTCTCCAAGACCACAAAAACAGAACATGGGGAAAAAAACATTTACTCAGCCTCTCTCTCTGCTCCCTTCAGTCTCATATCTAAGCCATCACCAGATTTTCAGCAGTAAACTGTCCTCCTGAAAGACAGCAGGGAAGAGAGGGATATTCCCACAGTGATGCAGCAGTATGCTGCAGTATGCTGCGTTTTCACAGCCTTTCTGCAACAGAAGACTCAAAGATGAGCATGGATTACATCTCCTCAGCTTTATACCGCAGCAAAAATGTCATGAATGCCTGGAAATGGGGTCATTGGCATACTTGAGATAAAATATGTTTACTGCCATTCTTGCCTATTCAATAAAAGCATTTTAGTAATGCTGTATTTGTGTCCATCTTTACTTCTTAGTTTAATGACACAACTGTTTAATTAAAGGTAAGAAACCCTAAATGGATACTAATACTGACATTTGTAACAAAATGTAAAGCAAATAACAAGTGTGTTGGTCTTTTTCTCTTTAGGGCCCAATTCTTAAAAAATACACCAGCAGCAGCATACACTCTTTAATTCATCCTAAAATAATTTTTTAAATAGTTTCAATTGTAAACTCATTGCCTGGTGTAAACAGTATTCTGCATGTCAGATGGCTAAACGTAATTATTTGTCATATATGTCAAAAGAAGGAACTTTCTAAGTGCTTATTTGCGAAGTTTTTATAGTATATTCTCATTGACACAAATTTTATATATAGTCTTAATGGAAAATATTAATATATTTAAAAACACATCAACTGTTGGTTGATAGGTTTGGTTTGGTTTATAAACATTAAAAAATTTTAAAAAATCTATGTATAAAGGTAACTGTGCTTCTTTAGAAACTTTATGTGATCATTCACATACAGTTTCAAAATATTCTTAAAGTTTAGTAGCAATTCAAAATATGCTGTCTCAGTGATTTACAATTACATCACTGCTAAAATGTGGAATGTCACCCGCAACTTTAATACCCTGGGCTGGATCTCACTGTCAATTATACCCAGAGTAATCCCTTATATCTAATTTATGCTGGTGGAAAGGATGTCAAAACTTGGCTTCTACTCGGGGTTAAAAAGAAGTATATCATACTTCAAAACTTGCATGCAATCAAATCAAGGACCACATTCTTTTGACGGACTTGCTTTTGTCAGGGTGACTCTAATCTGCACTGCTCCGTGTCAGATATTCATCTTCATTAAGCTTCTGGGAATAAGAAAAAATGGTGAAGAATACACCAACTTCTTGACTGATGAAATAAGCTTCTTCCTCCCACCAATCAAACTGAATCAAACCAAATCATAATCAGGGTGGGTTTTGTTGTCAGAAAGTCTGGATTATGTTCAGCTACTACTCTCAGCTGATAACAATAACTGATAGTTACTGAGCACCCAGTTATATTTTATTTCTTTAGTTTCTTCTAAATTTACACAATGGGCTTACAGTGGCCAATATAAAGTTTTTCTTGTGGTGTAATATTCCACAAATGTCAGTTTATATCTATGTATACAGCATTCCTCATTAACAATAAAACATATATTTCAAGTATGAATTTCCGCATGTAAATTCTCTTCTTCGGTATGCAGTTACTGTGACTTCTAGTGTGCATCATCACAAGTGATACAACATACAACCATTTCCTCTTCTTTCTCTGCCACGTTGTCCATTGAACAGAGTGATAAACATCCAACACTGCCATCAAATCTGTCAGTGCAGTTCTCTATAAGCAGAGCACTTGAAGGGGGAAATGATCCTCAACAGTGCATGCCATGATATGTGTCTTGGACTTTCTGGTAGTTTAAATATTCTAACTGAGCCAAGAAAGGTTCCTTCCATGGAAAGTAAATGTCAAAACCAAAAGAACTATAAAGATTTTTCTCCCATCCTCTTGCTAACCTTGATGGTGGTGGTTGATTGTCTGCAAAAGGAGAATGAAAACCACAACAGAATGCCCAGGAACAGGTCCTTTTAGAGTTCTGTGTAAGATCCATGTAGATTATGACTGAGCAGCAATATCCAAAGATCAGGAAAATGCTTTGGTGGCCTTCAGCTAACATGTTAAAAGAAAGGTATGCTTTCCTTCCATAGAAGTAAAAGTGCTCGTTAGCTGATTAAGCAGGAATGACACTCAAATTACTGATGGAAAGAAGGTAGAAACATGAAATGCCTCCTGTCATTTACAGCATGTGTAATCAGAAGAATTTCAGTCTCTCTCCTTGTTGTAGTTTAAAGTTCTTCTCGGCACATAGGGAAGTTGACAAAGGTGAAGACATTGAACTCTATCATTATAGATAAACACAGGAAAATAGCATAAAGAAGCAACACGTAGATGCCTAACTTCCTGTCAAGTTTCCACTTATTTACATGGATTCCAAACACCTGCAAGCAAACAGAGTGTCAGTTAATTAAGTTCCAAAGGAGACTTTAGAAACAACCATTATAAGCTGAAAATGAGAGTCTTTTGAATTAGAGGTCTTGCAGGAAGACAAAAATATATTCTCAGTATTTTATGGACCAGAAAGGCATGTTGACTCTGCCCTGAGTCTCAGTTGTCCTGTGACTGTTTTACAAAATATTCAATGAACTAAACTAAATTAATGTCCCTCCCTCAAGTGTTCCCTGGCAAATCCTTCATGTCTCAGTAGTATACCAGCACCTAATGCCCATTCTTTCAACCGCTTCAGAAGAGGTGCTCTGCTTGCTTATTTGCTGAGCTCCAGAACTAAGGGGTTACAAGATACAGGTAGCAAAGCAATGAAGTCTTCACAAAGGCATCTATTTTCCCTGGTGTTCAGTGCCTCTGAATTACTATTTATTTTGCTCAAAACTTTCCCCTGAGTTTGCTGTGGAAGGGTCGGCAAATCTGGGTGCTCAGCAAAACAAATGAGACAGTAATGGATGCCCCAAAATCAGATGATCTGGCTTCTGCTATGAAAATATTCTTTTCAGAAAAGCATGAAGGGCTAGCACAGTAACATCTCTGCATAATCCTCCCATTTTTTCCCCAAGTGCCAATTAACAATATGCATGCAGCAACACCAGATACAAATGTCTACAGAACACCGTGCTGTTTCACAGGCACTGTGCAGTATGGCAGGCTGGGGATAAGAAATGAAAAGAACACGTTCTCACACCTTATAGATCAGACACATTAGGAAGTTAGCAGCAGAGTGAACAGCCCTGGCCATTCTATCACTTAAGTCACGCAGAGGTGATGTGAAGCCTTTTAAGACTTAGTCATGCAACAGTGTGAAATCTCCAGTGATGACTATCTCCTCTACAAAGCCTCCACAGGCAATCAGTGAAAGATGTAAACGTAAGTGGATATTTTTATACCTTTGTGATTCCTTGTACCTGATTTGATTCCTCCTACAGAGCGTTCCCTGGGAGTCAGGCAGGATCAGACCTTAAGTACCAGCAAAATTGACTTTTCAAACAGAATTATTGTTTCATTTTAAGAAGTCATGTGTTACAAGGGTGTCTTAATGCAGAGTGACATTTAGCATGTCTGTTCCAAGTCCTGGGGTTCACAGTCCTCACAGACTAGTCTTCACTAAGGGTTTAGTCTACAGCACTTGATTTTGGCTGGTTTGGGAAATCAGAGATAAGGGCAAAGGATGATGAAGCACACCAGGTCTTGTCTCAGCATAGAGACAGGCCAGGGGTGTGGACACAGGACCACAGAAGGACTGATGGATTCAACAATTTCAACACTGACACTGAAATCCATGGGACCTATACATATCCAGCATCTCTTTCACCAAATGCCAAATTTCAGTCCTCACTGTGGACAACAGTAGCTCTTCAACTCATGGTATTGCTAAAAGAATGATACTTCATAAGAATCAATGCTAAGTATTTCTAATTTATCCTTCTGTAACATGTAAATACCTAACAAGTATTTTCAAATTGAAATACTTGTAGATGCTCTAATACTTACAGTAAGTGCCACTGATCCTAGCAAAAGTGCAACTGAATAAACCAATCCTTTGCTGTTTATTTTAACCTGTAGAAATCAGAAAAGACTTTTAAAAATGCTGACCATATAACTGTGCTTTGGAGATCAAAAATCAATTTACTGATTTAAAGTCCACTTTCTGCTTTAAATAGTGCCTTATATATTTTAAACTATGCAAATCCGTAACAGATGTATCCTAATGAAGAATGGGAAGATTAAAGAATCAGACCGAATGCAAAGTAATCCCATCTCCATTAAAAAAGAAGTAAGCATTTATAACGGATTTTACATTAAAAATCCTCAGAAGAGAGAGATATGCTGTTATTCTGATCTTAGTGACAAAAATGCTAAGGTACATGGAGACAGGTTTACTGGAAGTTGTGTAGCAAGAAAACGATAGAGCCATGAACAGAGCAGAATAGTTTTCTGCTACACAGTGTAATGTATTCCAGTTGACAAACTGGAAATTAATTGCGGCTTGTGGAAGAAGACTTGCTTAACTGGGTTCCTTGGCAAAGAAATAACACCCTATTTAGCAACTCATAACATGACCAACAGGTTGGTTTTAAATTTGTTCTATCTGTATTCTATTTACATGCTTTCTTTTTAGGATTTAAAAAAAATAGAATAAAAAGTGCAAATTAATGATTTGCCAAGTATACATACAGTTGATCCATAATCGATTGCCATGGTCTGCAAACCCCAAGGAACACCAAGTCCCACCAGAATGTCAAAGACATTGCTCCCTACTGTATTGGATACTGCCATGTCACCAAGGCCTGCAGAGAAAAAAAAACCAAACAAAAAACCACTCTTTTGATAAAATCAAAGTATATGGTCATTACTCTCTGTACTGGAGGAAACCAAAGGGGAATGATCTGCATTGATCCAATCCCCCTTGACCTGGCCGGGGTATCTGAGGTAGGGAGACAATTTCCTTAACATTGGCCTGACTTCTGAAGAAAACATGCAAAAATTGCTCGCTCCAACTACATCTTCTTCGTGTCTTGCAAAGCCTTTAAAGGGTGTGTGGTATCCATGCAGCACCTGAGATCTATGTCAGTCTTGTTCTAGGTAATCTTCAGACACAGGAACCTGAAGATTATGTACGGGATTTAGTATATGGATATGTGACCTTTATGTCATGGGAATGAAAAGAGATCCTGAAAATAACCAACCAGATGATAGTCAAAGATATCATGCACTTCTGTGGCGCTTAATCAGCAATAATTTCACTACAAGAACAAAAAAATACCACAGAAAGGAAAAGAAAGGTAAATGGTGGTAAAGTACCGAGGTATTACCCAAAATCTAATTCTCACCACTGGCTGGCATCTCATTCTGCACCAGTGTCAGTGGATATGAGGAAGGCAAAATTCTTCTCTGTCCCTGCAAACATCCCTTAGACCTAACTGGCCCAACTATTGAATCACTTCCACTAAGAGAATACCGGAAAGGAAGGAACTGAAAAGGAACTCCGACATAAATGGGACATGTCCCAGAAATAGTTTCAGAGTAAACAGAATGGAGAAAGACACTACCATACCATAAATACATGATCTTCTAGCAGGAAGCTGCTGAAAGGTAACGCTTTGGATCCAAATTATGCTAGTGTCCATCTATACCCATCTGCATTCTGTCAGTGAACAACTCTCTTGAATTCCCTGTACTGTCTTTAAGGGCATTGGGCCCCTTTTTGTCAATCTAGTGCTTACCTTAACTTTCAGAGCAAACAATCTTTGCAGTATTAATGTCTAGTACAACAGAAGAACTTAACTGAAGCAGTCTGATAATTTAAAAATGTAACATTTTCCTTGTTCTTGAAAAAAACTGTTCACTTAAATTAATACACATGCAAAATTAATTTAGCAGGAAGGAGGTTCCATAATAATTCTGAAGACTTTGTTGTACTGTTTTTGTGAGAATATTATGCATACAAAATAATGCAACATGGAAAATGATATACTTTAAATATATAACACTTTTCAAGCAAGGAACATTTAACAGCACTACTCCTATCTCAAATTACAAAGGTGGGGCTTTTGAGTACTTAATTTATCGCTGCAAAGCCCTTGTTGTTTGCCCAATGATGTGTGCTGGAGATGTCATTATCTGAAAAAAAAAAGGCTATGGGAATTGAAATACTGGAAAAGGATAAAATTAGGTCTTTTTCTTATTCTACTGCTGTACAGAGGATCACACTGTCAGCTCTAATATTTTTTAACAACAAGAAGGGATTTTGCTACCAGCATTTTACAAATAATAAAAAAAAAAAACATAAAGAAACTTAAACAAAACTTAAAGATAAATGAGAAAGCCTTTGACAATCTCAAATGGACAGCTGAGGAGGATGTAGACATCAGTAGTCCAAAACTCCTTCCAGCGCAGCTATTCATACGTTCCAGTGGGAAAGAGGTCTGCATTTGGATGAAAACTGTGCTTGGAGCAACAACACTTCTGCCAGATCCTCTCAAACCACTTCACTTCCTTGGATTTGAGAGGTCATTTAGAAATCAGTACAAGTTTTACATGGAGAAGTGCTGGTCAGTATATATTCTTCAGGGTAGTTTTTAATAGCTGATATTTTGGTTTTGTCTATGACTTTTGTCTTTTTACCCCGACTGATACATACATGGGACATCTGAAGTTGAATTACCTTCTAGAATGCTAGAATGCCCTGTTCCAATACGCAAAAGATAATTTTTTGGTTCACAATAATTAGCAAACTGTTTTGGTTTTTAATGAAGTGCTGAGACAGTAAAGATTAAAATAGAATTTTAAAATTGCATTGACAATTTGTGTGTGCGGAGGACGCAAATGACAGAGCATATAGGCAAGACTGCAGTTGTGCTTCAGCAGACACAGTACCTTGTCTTGCTACTATTAAGCTGGCCATGCAGTCTGGGACGCTTGTTCCTGCAGCCAGGAAAGTAATCCCCATGATCACATCTGGTATCCCAAGGGTGTATCCAATCACAGTCACCTGAACAAGGAGGAAGGTAGATTAACTTACCATATTTGGAAAGTCTCCTCATTCCAATACAGTTGTGGCATACTTTGATTTCTGGTATGGAAACAAGAATAGACTCAGAATACTTACCAATTTCTGCAAATTAAATACTTGTGGAATAACCAGCCTAAAACCAACCCTGTGCGAAGGAAAAGGACTTTAGGTCTTATTATTCAACATTCTATGGACAAACAAAATATCCACTTCTTGTTGTTCTAACATGACATAATGCTGTTCTAAGGAGATACAATCCAGTCTGTGGGTTTGGGGTTTTTTTGGTTTCCAAAAATGGCAGGATTCTCAGTGGTTCTATTCTCAAAAGGACTGCAACCAATATTGTATTTTAATATAGTGGCAGAGAGATAAAGAACTTGTTATAACCTAACACATGAAGAAGGAGCTAGATTCTTGCATGACTCCTCATATAATCGCGTTGTGAGCACGTCTGTTTATACTGTTGCAGACACAGCTTGAAAAAGGCTTAGGGAATCACTGAAGATTGCAGCAGAGCTCTTAGAAAAGACAGGGAACTGTATTTAGCTGGAACATCCAAAGAAGGCCGAAAAAACATCAAGAAAAGGCAGCTGAAAAGGAAGCAGGCTTGTGAGAGTGAGAAGACGGAACCAGGTACAAACAGCTGTTTCCCTGGTAAGGCTGCTAAGGATGGAAGTCTTCCAGGTTATGTGTTGTTTTCTTGAAATCCTTTGCCAGTCTATCACATGAGGAAAATTGGACCCTTCACTAAAGAAAAGGTGTATTTTAGGAACTCACTGGCAAGCCTTATCTTCAGGGACAAGCAGAGACCCAGGAATAGAAGTCGGCATGATTCTCTTGCTGAGACTGGTAACAAGGTACTATGGTCCAGCTGCCTCTTAAAGTAGTATAGGCTGCAGCCTTAATGAGCACCTCTCTCGTTTGTGAAGGGAATATCTATATATGGAACCGAGGTACAGAGTATGACCTTCCAAAGGACTTATAATATGATACAAATACGCGGCTTTGGCTGGCAAATGAATTTCTTAGATACAGTCTATGTTAGAGGATTGTTTTACAATGCAAAAATTATATAGGAAGTTTCAAAAAGTATATAGAAAACGCAATCTTTCATGAGAGGAAACATAAGGCAGTTTTCAAATGCCTAACAGGCATTTGGTAAAAGTAGAGATGTTCTCTACTACCTTCTTATACAGTAAAGGCCCAATTATTTCTGCAGAAAAAAGACAGCAAAAAGCTAAAATTATAATAATTATTGCATGAGCTGAAGAGACTGCACTACAATTACATGCCTTTCTTTAACAAATGCATAGAAGATTTTGACATACTTTGAGATGCACATTTCATTCAGTACGAAGTCCTGCTACATACACTTACCATCCACACCATGAAGTAGGAGAACAAGGCAATCCAGAGAGTGGACAAGATGAATGTCAGCATAAAGAACTTCTCCCAGCGTGGTTTGCTGCAGTTTGGAATTGTGGTAAACAGCACAAATATCAATGGCCATGTCAAAAGCCATTTAATTTTGTTCATTTTTCCATCTGCAGGACAAAGGAAAGAAACAGTTTAGCTTTCCCATCACTATCCCAGGCTCAGTTACACCTCTTTGAGCAGAACAGATGATCCCAGAAGAATGTTTACAATTGTGCATGTCAGCTCATTTTCCAGGGTACCTTTCAGCTATACTTGGCCTTGTCACCTTCAGCCAAATTCTGCATGCTCATCCAGAATCTTCTTACAGTTAAGCTGCCAAGAGTTACGAAAATCCATGGAAGAATTACAATGATTTAAAATCACGTTTGATACCAAAACCAAAATTAAGTCAGGTTTGTTGATCTTTCAAATGTATTGCTACTAATCCAGAATTAAAAAAAAACCCAACAACAAAACCAACCAACCAAAAAACCCCACCCTCTCACCTTAATCGAAATCCAAGTGGTGAAAATAACTTGTACATTCTGTGCAACAGAAAACAGAAGCACAAGACCCAACCTATGAACATGGCAATTTTTTTCACGTGCCTCATTGTTCTAACTCGGGCAGAAGTTTAAATAAACTGATACTTAGATCTAGACTTGTTAAGTCTCTCCGTCTGCATACAACACCACCTTGAGCTAGTAAAAGAAAACTTCTGGAAAAGGAAACAAGGTAGTGACTTCCCTTGTATAGCTCTCCAAAATCAACAGGTCCGAAATACCCAAGAACTGTCATCACTGAAAACCTGTAAACACCTTTGTCATTTGTTTAAAATTTACAGTATTGCAAAAGTAATCTCAGTACATAAACCAGAATTATTTTATAACTGGGCCATAAGTAAATGGGGTACTATTTATACAGTTCATGAGGCATCCTTCAAGTAGGATGACAAATTCGTCTATCGGGCTAAGTGAGAGTATCACAACCAACATTGTGGCCATTTAGGCTTGGGCTTTCTGTACATTGCATTAGAAATATGCTAGAAGTAAGTAGGGGTTTCCATCATTAACTCATAATGCTATGCTTGGGATCTACTAAAATATGCTGTTTGGAATGAAATCATTGATCACATTGTAGGAAATTATCAGTTACATCTTCCAGTGAAGTTATTTAGCTACATTATAAAGAACAGTTACTAACCAGCTCCTATCAATTTCACCAGTAATTTTCTTTCACCAAAGCCTTTGGGATTTAAGAGGTATTTAACAGGAAATTTTATTAGGGATTCTAATTGGATTGAACTCAATCCTCTGGACCAATGTGCATCATGAAGCAATGAAATTTAATATTTAACATTTAAAATTAATAATACTTTTATCACTTATGAGGCTACTTACTAGTCTAATTTAACTTGTTGAGTCCAAATGTAAGTCTTCATTTACTTTTGTATATATTCTAGAGCTAAATTTTCTTGCTTGAGTTATGAAATAGCTTTCTAACTTGAGATTTCCTTGTGAATTTTGAGATGTCATCAACTCACCAGGAAATCTTGGACTAAGCTTTGCTCTTTATTCCCATTTATAGCTTGTGGCTGTGGAACTTCTAATACATAAAACTAGTGAAATGCCCCAGGGTAATTTCTAATTCTAGACTTTTACATGTCACTGAGGATCCATTACAGATTTTACAGGAAATACCTTTTTCTCTCTGCTTACATATAATTCTACACAGATGTTTTTTAAAACAGTTATCTTTTACCTGTTCTGTCCAGGAAATGACACTTCCTGGCTCACTTCTCTAATTGTTAACAAGGCTGTAAATATTCGACGAAACATCCTATGATAATTTATACCTCCTCCTGCTTAATCTGTTACGGTTTGGATTACTTAAGACTCCTATATAGTTAATTTGTACTCTGTGTACTCAAGCTGCTGAGTTTGGTTCATAGTCCAACAAGTCAGCATGGCCTAAGCCAGCAATATTCTCAACACATAATTCCAAATGCAGGGTCAGTGGATGACTGATTGAAAAATACGGATCCAGTTCTGATCTGTGTGAGTGTAATCTGACTGACTTTCGTGCGGCTACACATAGGCAGTCCCTTTTCTCTTTGAGTAACATCAATAAAAGAAACAGAATTGCCTTAAGAACAACTAGAGCCTCTGCTGGGGAATATGCATCTTGTCTGGGATCCTGTTTAGTACCCTGAATTATTCAAACTAATGCTTAATTGAGATACATAGTGCCTTACCACTGGCACAGCTATGTTTGCTCATTTCCAGGAAAACCTAAGTACTAGTTGATGAGGACTTGCCATTATCTTCACTGAGTTTGAATGGATGTGTGTCAGATTTAAATTCCTGCCTCTATTAGTGGTGATGTTTTACCCACACAACGTCTTGAGTTGAAACTGCTTCACTAGATGGTTTGTAGGGGTGACATTTGTATTCATTACATGGCAACTAGGCTTGAGACTTTGGGGAACAGCAGTGTGTAATTCTGGGGTTTGCTGGGTTAACAAGAGAAGCTGAGTGGCCATTTGCAGTTAGCCTGGAATAGTTCAGAACCACCAGGGCCAAAGCAGCTTACTTGACACATTCTACATTGGCTTCTCTTTTGTGTTTTGGTTTTCTAGCTTTTATAAATTTTTTATAAAGTCTTAAGTATATCCGGCCTTGGTTTTACCTCAGGCCTTTTTATTCAGCTCCTACTATTCTGGGTCATGGAACTTGTGCAGCACACGGGGCTAAAGAAGTCTACACTTATGCTGTAACTTGGTAGTTTTTTAAGACTTTAAGTACATTTAGCAGCAACCTCAATGAAGTAAGACTTCATTGCCTCAGGAAACTGATAGCTTAATTCATTTCACCAGGCTTAGATGAACGTACAATCAATACACAGCTAGAAGATGCAAAATACTTTTTTTTAGTTCTTTTGAAAGTACTTCTTTTGCTGTTCTGTTGTTTTGGTTTTGACCACCCACTCTAAATAAAATAATAATTAAAAAGATCTGATGATAAAGATGTTAAAGTGAAGTATGCTTATAGCTCATGACAAATTGTTTTACAGCTGTTGAGTAGATCCTTAGTACATTTGCAAGGAAGAAAATTATCATTCCCATTTAGGCCATTATTCAATACACAGCGGTTCTGTCCCATTACAAGACCCCAGCACAGCTGTTTTAACAGTGCTATCACCCACTCCTGTGAGCCCTTGGTTTAAAGGCTCCTGCAGCAACCCACATAACCAAGAAAAGGTGTATTTTGCACCTCCCCACAAGAATGGAACAATATTGCTTTATTACAGAAAGCCACACTGGTCTACATTCTGTTCACATCACTCTGCTGTAAAACAAGATGAGAGCTTTTTTGCAAGGAGTTGTTTTCACTACTTCATACATCCATTTCTTCTGTTTCCACAGATATTTGGAAGCTGAGCACGCCAAGTATTTCAGAGAGGTATCATTACAAAAGAGCTTGATTACAATGTTTCTGAAAATGAAGAGGTAGCCCTACAACAAAGAGCTCTGCTAATTTTCAATACATTCCTGGGCTAGTCATCTTTCCAGATGTTATGCTCACAGTAATTACTTTCACATACAGATAGTGTCCTGGTGAACAAAGCAACACATATCACAGGACTGAGAAGAAGCAAGAATTTCCTTAAGGCACTAAAGAAACACTGCTTACAGAAAAAATAGAGTACTATTTGCAACACTCAGAGAGCTGAGAGGAGCTCGATATAAAAGCGTGAAACAACATTTGTGTTTACCTTTAGATCAGAAGTGTACTCTTGAAGTAAATGTACTGATTGACCCTACTTACTGATTTACTCTATTTCTGTCTGCAACATGGAGCAGCCTTGTATGACACCAGTAACCTTCCCTTGGTATAAAGATGAATCAGAGGCACAAACTTAAAAGTGCTCCAAGTAATAATGGTCATTTTGTCCAGGGGACCAAGCTAGAGCTAGTCTGAAACAGAACTTCCAAAGGCACACAGTGAAGACAGCCCACATGTCCTAGTAAATAACCTGCAGAGAAAATACTTTTTCAAGTTTAAACAGAGTGGAGTCTGTAACTACATCATCAGGAATCACATCTAAGTTATTGTAGTTAGTTAAATTTGATAGCTTTTCCACTTAGTTTTCCCTTTAAAAGTGTGTCAGCCAAGCACAGATCTCAGCTCCATGCATTAGTTACTTCAGAACAAGCCTAAACCTTCCCAAGCAAAAGAAGCATCTCCTTACACAAAGTAACGACTAGCTAACTGATCTCAAAAAGTTATAACATCCCTGAAAGGCATGAATCTAATTGGCACACAGGAACTTCATAACTGTATGTTTGTGAATTCATATAAATCTCTTACTTAAGGTAACTTGAAAACTGGGAAAGGTATTCTCTAACTGAAATGAGAAAGGCTTTCTGAAGTTTACTATCAATGGCTATTTTTCCAGGGGTTTTTTTTGCTGATGGTAAACTTACAGTAAAAATGAGGCATGTCCAGGCTCGACTAAAAAGATTATTGCTGCAAACTTTTTTCATGCTTCACTTAATAATTTTTAAATTTTTTTAATCCTTTTAAAATCTTTTTAAATATCTCCATAATTTTTCATTTGGGAAGGACAAAATTCCACCAACCAACCAAAAAACCCAACTTGTTTTTTCTCCAATTAAATATAATTTTCCAAACACCTGTCCCCTTGGTTCTAATTAAGCTTTGTATTTACAAAGATGAATTTACACCCACATATTATTACCAATATCAATCCAATTGTCAACCCGAAAATATGTAAAAGTAACACACAGGCTTCTACACTAGGAGCTTTGTAATAACCCACACAGCAAGTAAATTTCTGTTAGAAAATGCTGTTCATCGCAGCTCAGACTGATTGGAAAACTTTATAAGTAAATTAGACAATCTGGAAACTTAATTTCTAGTCATGTGCAGTATCTAAAACACAACAGAGAAATACAAATTTTTCTCTCAAGTATGGTACTCAATATAGAAACAAATGAAACAGATAGAACAAACTAGATCTATTGTGAATTTTCCATCAGAATTATTTTCCACAGAAAAATGTCTGTTGCAAAATACTAAAAAAAAAAGTTAGAAAATGGCTTTCAATTCTTCATTAGAAAAATTAACACAGCAGCTGGCTCTCCACCTTCTTGGAAAAATCTTATTGATTTCAGCTCTGCAAATAACCCTATAAATTGTGGAGGCAAGAGATTCTTTGTATAAATACACTAGAAAAAGGCTATGTAGTGTGTAAAACAGTATCCAAAGAGGCTCAGTCTGTATCATCCTTCCAAGTGGGCTGCAGATGTATTAAAATATTTTTATTGAAATTCTCCTGCAACAGACCTTTGGAAACTTTTTTTTTTCCTTTGGAAAATACCAAGGTTTTACTTCTCATCCTCATCCAAAACAGGCTATTTTTCAACCTACTGATACTCTTCTCGGAAGTTTCATTTTCCAGAATACAAGTTCCAAATTCCAGACTGTGAAATCCATCCAAAACAACTCCAATTTCTATTTTCAGCCTGTGCCTTTACCACGCTTCGAATATTTGGGTTTATGCCAGTAATTTTCTCTTAAATAGACATTTTTGGTACAGTGAAAACCGGTCTACAAAAAAGAATTTGCTCCAGTACACAGAAATGAGCTTTACTCTCAGAGTTACAATAGGTTTACACAAGACAACATTCAACAAAAATAAGGTGTAACTGGACAGAGGTACTCTGCATATCTTGTTAGACTTGGCTGGATTCTGGCCTGGTTTATTTTGTATCTTTTAACCTTGCTGTCTTACAAAGAGCTACAGAACCCCGAGTGTTTAAGTGAGGTACACTGGGGTTGCCTTGTCCTCTGTATTTCCAATAAAGGAAGAAATTAATGAAGCAAGTAGGAGCCAGGTTCAAAGTAAGTAAAAGGTTCTTCACAAAATCATGAAGCTCCTTTCCAAAGGATGTTGTGGGTGTTAAATGTTTGCAAAGATCCAGTAACAATTAGACATTAACATTTGGTTAGTGAAGAAGAAACACACTAAGGAAATTTAAATCAAAATTTTACATCCAGTCCAGGAAGTTTCTTGAGGGGAAACAGCTGAACAATAACTTGTCCTGTCTCATTCTTCCCCAGGCTTCTTCATAAAGTCATGGCTAGAGTCAGAATATTGAGAAAAATATTTGTTTTGAAAAAGTACAAACACTTTATATGTTTTTAGTATCTTTGTATTTTGGATGCAAACAAAAATGGATAGGATTGCTAATCTCCTTTATTGCCATCTCATTTTAGCTCTAGGAATTATTATTCCTGTTTTAGCTAACACCATCATGACTTATATAAAGCAGCCATGCTCCAATTCTGTAAGAGAAGTAGTTCTTCATTCCTGCGAAATGATCAGGAGCTGAGATCACAGAGTATTTTAAAGGGTGTTGAACACGTGACAATGGAAAGGATTTAAGCATCCATTAAGAGCTGCACAGAAGTGCTTTTCTAAGTCTGGGCTCTAAAGGACCACTGAGCTATGCAAGGGCTTTAACACACCATTTTGTTGTCAACATATGCCTGTCCCATTTTGTCCTATTTTATTCTGATCTGTGGGGTGTTTTTTTAAAGTTTAAGACCTGTTTTCAAACAACTGTAGAGTAATCAAAATGTAAAGCTTCAAATAAGCCTTTCTCTTGGGAGATAATCATCATAGTCTAAAGGTTAGGTCAAGAAAGAAATTCCTCTTTTAAAGTGAATGTGGTTTTCCCACACACAAACCAAAGGCAAAGGCTGTTTGAATTGTATCATATGCAGTTTCCATAAAAACTGTATGTTGTCTCCTTTTTCAAGATGAGCCTGAACCACACCCACACCCGGGAGTGAATCTCTCTGGATGTTTGACAAAGGGGATACATACTGAAACAGTTTGAGACTGTTTTCATGTAACAACTATATTCTCTACTTCTGCTTGCTAAAGCCCTACACTTACTGAGCACTCCTGTTGACAGAGGATAAAAAAAGGAACAAAATACAAAAGATGCATTTTGAGATGACAAATAATAACTGTGCATCACTCAGAGATGAAACTTTATGCTTCACTTACATCTTCTTCTGTTTCAGAAAAAAACCAAACTTTTTCTTGCAAAAGTATCTAGAATATGCAATTTGAAGAAAGAAAGTCAAATCCCAAATTAGGCTAAAAAATGTGACTATAAAATGGCACAAAGAAAAGGGTTGGGCCAACTCACAGCCATTGCTGTTGCAGCTCCTAAAATACAAGAATAATTTTTTTTACCTAGGACACCACAACCAGTTGAATTGGAAAGCTGTATTGAAAGGTGAAAGCCTATTCTTCATAGAACACTTTACAGTACCGAAAAAATACATGAGCTTTTGATCTTTAGAAAATGTATGTGCCTTATTCCTGGACTGAAAATTTACCAAAGAAAACCAGAGTGGATTCTTGGAAACTCTCTGAAGGCTACCTTTTCCCTGAAGCTAGTTTTAAATGTCAGGATTTTTTTAGGCTACTGATTGTGCCACAGGACTTAAACAAGAAAGCATGATGCTAGGTCCTCACATTTTTGCCAAACTTATTAAAGTGGTACTTTTGAAAGCATAATGAAAGAATTCTTGGCCAGAATATGAGTTGAGCAATGAGAATCCAACCAATGGATAATCAACTCCAGACAATAGGAGTGACAATACCTGAAGGTAATGATGAGGATTTTATACCATCACTTATTCACTTTTACACAACTCTCTTGAGCTCATGATGAACTTTTGCTCCATTCAGTATGAACTGAATCACCAGTGGTTCCACTCTGGCCTGTTAAACCTCACCTTATCTTTCAAGACTTTCTCAAAAATGCAGAAAAAAGGCACTTAAAGAAGACCAGTGACATAATTAATAACTCCCTCTTTAGTTCAAAGCATTTTGTCTATTGTGAATGTCACACACTTAGGAAGCTCTGATCTAAAATTTACCTATGTTTTATTCATAAAAAAGCTGCCTGGAAGAGAAGATGTATGATTGCCCTGCCCTAATCAAAACTTGTAACTAAAAACTTGTTCAAAAACATGTCAGTTTAAAAGTCTTCTTTGTCAACACATGCAAGGGTGGTCAAGGTTTGGAACAGAGCACTCATGGAAGCAGTGGAATCACTGTCTCTGGCAGCATTCAAAAGCAGCACTGTCGCCCTGATTTTTTCAGCCTTCTCTTCTGTTTCACAGTTTCATGTTTTGTGTTCTTTCTCATGCTGTAGTCTGTAAACACTGGCAAATGTTTATCAAAGTTTCAAGATAGTTTACATTCTTTGTCGTAGAGATA
Organism: Donacobius atricapilla; assembly: GCA_013397315.1. Lineage (NCBI taxonomy): Eukaryota > Metazoa > Chordata > Aves > Passeriformes > Mimidae > Donacobius > Donacobius atricapilla. The sequence goes on from WBMY01005700.1 coordinate 145,460, forward strand.
TGAACAGCTGATGGCCAGTTGTCCTGGCCAATGGGATGGGGAGAGGTGTCAACCTTCTCCCCCAATCCCTGGCCTTTTGTAGATATGATATATATTGGAGTCAGACTTTCAAATAGGGGAGAGTTTTACTTCATGCCTTCTGATCAAAGTGTGAGTGTGTGTTTGTGTGTGTGTGACAGATTGCGTCAGCAGCAGGGATGTGGTGCTCAGGAACATGGTTTAGTGGTGGACAAGGCAGCCTTGGGTTAATGCCTGCACTCAATAATCTCACAGGTTTTTTCCAACCTTAATGATTCTAAGATCTGATGCTGTTTGGATGGTTTGGAGAGACATTTTTCCTTTTTAGAAGTTATTAGTTTCTGTTGCTATTATTTATTATTATTATTATTATTGTTATTACTCTTAGCATTAACATGCTTATGTGCCCAAGCATGTTGCTGACTTGGATCCTGTTAGTTCACAATACAATAAAAATTATTTCTCACTATCTCATGAATGAACAGAAGCCCATCTAATGGGCCTATCCTCAGTGAATTAGTTTGCTTCCATTCCTCACTCCAATCCATAACTGCTGACTGCAAGAAGCTCCTGTGGGAGCACAGTAACACAGGAAAACATACAGTATCATCTAGTCTTCACAAAGTATGCTTCAATGCCTGTTCAACCACAAATGTTTCTTCTACAATGATAGCAACTGAAGCAATGGGATCACTAAGAAATTAGATATAACATGGAAAATCCTTCTTTTTCACTGCACGTGGTATTTATCCACTCCAAGCGATACTTATGTTAAACAGTAATTATGTGACAGACTACATCTGTGAGGGCTGATCTAATCTCTGCTGTCTAATCTCCAATGCATTTGGGCAAGAGTCAACCTGCAATGTGCAAAGGGCACCAGCACAAGAGGCGCGGGTCCAGCACTTTACACCAAAGAATTTCAAAAAAATTTCAAATGGGGAATGCTATTGCATACGGTTATTCTAACTATTTTAAACACTCTTTCTCTCCCTAAATAATTCTTACTTTTTGTCCAAGAAGCCTCCCCCACTACAGTCACTAAATCAATTTATTATATGTTTATACACCAAGGTGCCTCTGGCCTAGCAATCTCCAGCAAGTCATTATTAACTGTTGACTTCAAAATTACTCGTAGCGCAGTGCTCATCAGGTCATTCTGACATGTTTCAGTGTAAACTCCCCTTTCCTGCTCTCCCTTCACCTCTGGCAAATCAGTACTTCTACCATGGCTGTCCACGATGACTGGAAAACACTTTCCTAAGATCTGCTTTTGGCTGCCCAGCCTCCAGCCCAGTTTTACCATCAGCAAATCCATCCTTCATTCAAACCAATCCCTTTCCTCCTCTTTCCCAACATACGTTGTCTTTCTTACAGCCCAGTATTTGGCATTTAAATTATCTTCTTTTTTCAGTTGTATAAATATTTAGAAAGTAAGCCTTACCTGGCACTGAAAAAGGAGTTAGACTGTCCTGTTCATTCTCCTCCTCTTGGTTCCCCACAGGGATGTTTCCATTTTCGATATTCTCTTGTCTCCTGTTCTGAAGTGCTTTGCTTGAGCCATTGGCAGACTGGATTAACCGCTGACGCTGCAGCATCAAAAGACAAAACTGTCATAGTTCAGAAAGTATTTACTTCGTAAAATCTGAGTTTTATTCTCTGTCCAGTCCCAGTCACATAAGCCATGAAGTTTCTCCTCAAAGCTTTCCTTTCAGTCAACAACAAACCTGTCAGTGTTCTACCTGTCTTCATCAGGCATCAAGCTTCACCAGGTTAACCATCCACTTCAAAATTACTGGCAGGTGTCTTTCGAGCCATGATGGAGAATGTTGTAGTATTTGTTGTTCCACACCATGTTTTAACCAATGTGGTTATTCTTAAGAACTTCTCACTCAGCAGTTCCCACTCAAACCAGCAATAGCACCATAATCAAATGGTAACACTCACGACATCTCTGCACAACTAGAATTGGCTTATGAATGACTCATTATCCAGGAGCTCTCCTTCTCAGATCCAACGCTTCCCCCTCCTTCTCAGCTCCATTCATTGAGGTAAATTTGAACTTCCTATTTTTAATTTCAAAAGGAAGACTAATCCCTGTTGCCCTTGTCCAAGTACATGAAGCTCGTAAATGGCACTGAACACCTGTGTAAGAACTGCTGCAGTTCCAATACACAGTACAACAATTACAGGGATACATTTTAAACATCAGTATATATACCCACTCATGCACTGGAGAATGTTAGATGCAATAGAAAGTTCTTACTTGTATATAAAAAAAATATTTTTAGTTCATTAGATGAGGTAATTCAGGGTTCGTAAGTGTTCTCTTTTCTTGACAAACTAGCAAATTCCTAAAAAGTGCTCTGAAATGCCTTGAAAACTAAAATAACTGCACATCATGCAAAAAAATTGCTGAAAGCAGTATCAACATACTATAGTGAAAAATAGAGAAAAATCCTATCTGAATACTTTGCAAAACTTGTGAAATATAAGTGAGAACACATAAGACCATACATCCCAAATGCTCAAGTTTGGAGAATGTTTTTTGCAGCGTGTCAGCTTTCTCCCCACACAGCCATGAAGAATTTTTCTCTGATCAGTGAATTGACTACAAGGATTACAGTCATGTGCCCTGTCTGATCTTCTACTCCTGACCATAACACCTTTCACTATTTTACTGGAATTTTGTTACAAATGTATTAATGCTACTTTCTTTTACTGCGGTATTCATAAGGCTGGCTAAACACATGAACTATGCTATGATGTTGAAATCTATTTACTTGGCAGAGTAAATACCTCTCATATTTGATATTGTGGGAGCAAACTATAAAATCCTGCCTTCATAAAACCCAAGGCTGGTAGGCCAAAGATTTCACCTCTAGTACTTCAGTAAGCTCAGAACAGCCTCACTTGATAAGTTCTGCCACTGCAGATGCAGGGTATGGAACAAGCAATATACAGTCATGGCAATGTATCAATAAGAGATAAGTGAAACCATCCAGAGCAAATTCCCCTCATGAAAATATTTGATCCATTTTTATTTTGAGTTGAGGACTACAGTCAAAGAGGTAGGCAAATCTCTGAAGGGATTCTGATGTGTTAATAATACAACAGCAATTTTTAAGAATTTTGGTTGCCTTGTCCATTATCCTTTTTTAACCTGACCCCTTTTGTAAAAATCAAAACCAATTCTTCTTCTATAAATAAAATATAAATGTGCACATATGCACACATATACTGGAATAAACATCTTCTGTCAGGGAGACAAGGTAATCCCTCCTTTTTGACTGCTCTCCCATTAAAACAGGCAGCATCATCAGTTGGGAACCAATCTTCAAATCTGTTCTCATAGAGCTGCTTGAGAAAGACACAGTTCTATCCCAATCGCAGGAACACGGGAGAATCTAAATTCCAGGATCACTATGAGCACAGCTCTTTCGTAACCCCTCTGCCTCACAGCCATTTTCTGTTTTCCCAATGAGCGTACCTCATTAATGATGAGTCGGCTTGCCATCCGCATTCTGGTGCGTGGTCCGAATTTATTCGTAATCATAATCCGTAACCCAGCTTCGGGGAACCGGTACTTGGGAGGGCTGGAGCAGATGATCTCATCCACCATCACAACACTGTTTTTGCCATACTGCTGTATCCCCTTCACTAATGATCACAATGGACAGAGTTAGCAGTGTAATTGACCTTACCATGCGTCCCATCATCTAGAGTCAGGTCTTTTCAGGCTCAGGTGGGGGAAATATTTATCTGAATGCCTGAATTTATGAGTTACTTTCCTTTAATATTTCTGCAGCCTGGTGAACCTGCTCATCTGTTGTGTGCTTTGTTTAGATCACATGCTGGAAATGGATTTCACTGTACTAAGGTAGTCACCAAACCACTGTCAGGTTAGTGGGAGCAGTTTTTCCCCAGCTGTTCATGCTGTAGAACCAGTTTTCTTTGCTGATGTCCCACTAGAGTTTTGTACCCTTTCTCTAAGAAGTGTTTGCACTGTGGAAGTGTAGACAGCACTCCTGAAACCTCTAAAGCTATTCCATTGGATCAAGGTGCTGCACATCCAGAAGGCCCTAATGTTGTGCTCACTCCTTCTGGAAATCTTCACTTTACCTTCACAGAATATTACCAGTATCTCTCACATGAAAAGATTTGAAATTATGAAAAACAACAACTGTCAAGAACAAATCTATGCTATAAGTAAACCTGTGTTAATATAAAGGAACTCATACCAAGCTTAGAATTACAAAGTTAACAAAGTTCTACCATGTTAAGAACACATAGAGACAAAATTTTATTGGCAATCAACACAAGAACAGGCAGGGACTTTAGGAGCTCATCAACAAACCAATATTCTCACAAATGCTACAGACTACACATAGCAAGCAGAGCAAGGCTCAGCAGACAGGAGACATACCCATGTGGTGTTAGAAAGCAGGGCAGGAAATACATACATGACTATAATAAATATTAATTACTACATATAATAATATTTACAGAAAAAAAATTCTTTGCTGCTTGTTTTCTGCTTTGCTTAGCTTGGCCTCCCCCTCTCCCTCCCCTTTTTTGTTGTTACTTACATTAGGAAGAGGAGGAGAATTTAGGAGGTAGAAGTGAAAGATAATTAGTGCATGGTTCCAGTCAGGAAGCAAAGGAAATCTAAGAAAACATTCAACTCAAACAATGGAATTAAAATGGACCTGTTCTAAACACAGAGAAGCCTATATTGTTACTTTAGCATCGTTAGAGTGTTGAAATATTTTTGTTTTTCAGGAAGACTGGATCCATGCATGCCTCTAAGTCACATCATGCAATAAAGGGTTTGCTGTCTCAAGCATCTTCTAGCATATTTGCAGTTGAAAAATATATCCTCCATAATGATTCAACAAGAAAAACCAGCAAGCCTGTAAATCACGAATAAACATCTGCAATTTTTACCCTTCAGCATTTGAGTGTCTTGCTTTGTTTCACTAAAATGGATTCAGTGAGTACACTGGGGTCACCTGAAGTGTCATAAATATAAGATCTCTGGCTTCACAAAGAAATGTGCCCTACTCAAAGAATCCACTCTGCAGTCTTGCTTACCACTTAACATCTCTAATACAGAAGAGAACCAGTAGTAATTTTACATTTGCTAAACGTAAAGGAGAAATTATCCTCCTCCATCCCAACACCTAAATCAAATTAACCTCGCTGAATACTGTGGCTGATGATACAAATAAGGAGCATATCCACTCCGGTGACTCTTGGTGTGTAGCAGCTTTCCTGTGAAGGAATATACAGCCAGACAGGTTTCCTAGGAATCAGTCCTCACTGAACACGACTCAACCAGATAAACTTAACATTTGCTTTAGTTAAAGAAAAAGAAATGTTTGACCACATCGTTAGTAAGGCAAAAAGGCCAGATATTAACAGTCTCATCAGATTAATTGTTCCCAAATGAGTTCCTCTAGAGAATTAACCAAAACGCTTCATCTTACAGTGGCATGAAAAACATGGAACCACTGAAGTTACTCTGAAACTGTTTCTTAGAGCCCTGTGAAGACAGTGAGCAAACACTCAGCTTTGCTGAAAGTACCATAATTAAAAACTCAGTGCTGATGAAGAATACCTCATGCTAAATATATATATATGTAACCGTAGCAATTCTGACTTATTGCAGCACATTGCTCTTTTTATTTTCATAATTTTCAGTTTGACTCCCTATGCCTGTTAAAATACATACCTTAACCCCATATAGTATGGACTCCACCTGAAAGTTGTTTTAAGAAATGTGAAAAGGAGAGAAGCCTCTTTCACTTCTTAAAAAAAAAAAATCTACAGAGAACAACTTTTCTTTCCAACAAACTCACTGCTCACCACCAAAGGTTTATCACCAACAACCCTATCAAAATCAACAGAAAGCCTCTTGATGACTTTAGTTCTGAAACTCAGTCCCACATAAACCCACTTTTGTCCAAATTTCTGGTTTCAGGCAGGGGCCAAACCATGCCACCTGGTGGAAATTTGCATCAACATAACAAAAGTCGAGGGTAATACACATTTGTTCTTTGAAAATTGGAGCAGTATTCACAAAGTACATCTTGTGAATGTATTTTGAAACACAGAGTACATTTTGCCTTGACCCGTGTGTGCAGAACTCACCCATGAAATGAAATTTTTCTTATGGAGAAAATCTCTCCTTTTTCTCTCTGAAACTTGAGCGGTGAAAGGTTTCACATTGTATCACGGGAAGTTCAGAAAGTAATGAAACTTATGAGGCTAAAAGCGCTTTACAGTGTTACACTGTTTATCCTTGCTAGAAAAAAAGGTCCTACACTATCCTTGCTAGAAACAAACTTCCTCATCCAAAGCAACTGGTCCTTAATGGGGTGTAATCAGGCTTTCCTCCTGCGGAAAACCAGATTGAGGTCATTCGTACACCTTGGTGAAGCCAAGGGAGGTTTTCTGGGGGATCCCAGAAGCAGCTAAACGAGTGGTTGAAAGCGAGGCAGAGGCCAGCTCCAGTTCTCTCCTTGCCACCAGCAGCGCTCCGTCCTGAAAGCTGCTGCTGGGGAAAATGCAGCTTGTGAAGCCAGCATGTGTCAGCTAAGAGGGAGTCACCGATGGGTCATGGCGTATTTTAAGAGAACAGGAGGGAAGAAGCTAGAGGCAGCCATGTGACAGTTTTCTAGGACAGTATTTTAACATACAGAGCAGGTATACTAATGCTGCCATCCTCCTCTCCCACTGCTCACTCCAAATCCTAATCTCTTCTTTCTGTACCTTCTCATCCAGGCATATTTGCCTACGACAGTACCTACACTCTCACCCTGAACAATTGTCTCTCCAATGCAGCATGTATTGTGTAATGGGTGCTGGAGAAGGCAAAAGGAATCTGACTGAAACTGCACTATCAGCACATCTTTGACGGAAAATCAGAAAAGAAATCTGATGTGGACAGTTGCTAGTGGAGCTTTTTTGCTTCTTTTCCACATGTTCTTCACAAGTATTCAATAATCTACACATTTCCTTGAAAGGAAATAGGTAGACAGGCAAGCACTCTGTGCTGTTGCCTCTTTACCACAAGGGCTAGAGAGGAGAGCCTGCTGGGAGTTGACATCAGAGCCCAACTAATTCCTCAAAAGTAAAAGCACTAACATCTGTGATGTTTAATTGCATTACCCTTTACCCATGTCTAATCATGAATACAGGAGGCATCTAGGGAATCTTGCATGGACATAAATCCACATCCAAGTGACAGACCTCACTATATCAGAGTCAATGCACCCAAAAGTTCATTATAAAATGAGATTAAAGTATTTCAAAGTCACCATCATTTAATTATGCGACAATGCCCTATGAGAAAAATTTTTAACTGAGTATCGTCTAAACACCAGAGCAGCAGTGTGCTGTCACTGGATAAACCTGTAGCTACCTACGTCTACCTTAAAGAAATTCCAGCCTAAACACTAAAAGCAGAAAAGAGTGGGATTCTGTGAGTCTGCTCTAAATTCCTGTTCGCCATTATTTGTTATTACATGAGGATCTTTCCAATGCTACTGACATTGCTGATGAGTTCGGCCTCCTAGAATGGGAGATGTTTGCCAAGAAGAGACTTCCCTTGTTAAGAGCAGCCCCAAGTGCTCACTAAATTACATGGCTCATGCTTTGCAAGTGGAATGATTTTGCTCTACAGAGAAAGGAGAGACTGGAAGAGAAGAGGGATAAGATAAAGATAAAAACAGGATTAAAAAACAAGCCAAAAATACCCATGTATTTGTGCTTACTTTCAGTACCAGAAAGTGGAGATCTTCTTTCCTTTATGACTGACACAAATAGCAAAGAACCTGCATTTTTCAATTTTACATAAGTGTCTGGTGATGTATTCAGACTATTCAGGAATGTAAAAACCAGTCTTCTGAGGATCTGAACTCAACATGTAAGCTCTTGCCCACTGATCTGCCTATATCCTTTCCTTCAAATCCACATCTCAGCTTCTCCTTCCAAACTAATTTTTGAAGTAAAAATTGCCTTCTTCCTGGTAAAAAAAAAAAAAAAAGTATTTCTTTCACAATGATGTAGCTCATCACTGAACAGGAGATAAAAAGGGAGCAAAATTGCCAATGTGCAAAGCAGCTTGTTTTCAGAATATATTTTAAAAAAAGTTTGTTTTTTTGGGTTTTTTTTGGTTTTTTTTAGTGCGGCAATCTGACTCCTAAATTACCAAGTTAACCCTGCTTACGATTGAATAGTGACACTGTTTTTGATCTGTATTAAAGAAATAAAAAGGATACCCTGTGAACTACTCTTTTTCCAAGTCCTGTCTGCTCAGCCTTACCTTTCCATAGTAATGGAATGGATGGGTCATCACAACTAGAGGCATAACATTTATTACCATCTTCCAGCTCATTGTTGACTGTGTCACCATTTCCAACATTCTTGGTTTTAAGGGTGAAGAAATTTTGCATCCTCACATTGTACCTGAAAGTGCAAAGGATAGGTCTAAAAAGGCTGGATTTTTGCGTTTTCTTGGTAAACTTTTAAGCCATCTGGGAACAACTTATGGAGACAAGCAGTAAAGTCTAGATGCACGTTCTCTGACAACTAAAAGGAAGTGAAGAGAAAGGACTGTCCAACTCAGTGGTACGCTGATAGGAAAGCAAGGACTGCACCTATCTCTCATGACATACACAACAAACTGCAAAAAGGCACTAGAGCAGATTTAGCGAAGGCAAAATGCTGGAGCTGTGGATTTTGGAGCGAGGACACTCACTATACAGCAGCTTCTCTCCTGCATCAGTTCACAAATCACCTCACTGTTTCTTCAGTACTGTGCTCCCTGTGGGAGGGTTTTTGAGCATTTCTGGGACTGGTGGCCAGACCCTTCTGAAGACAGCATATACCTATTTTAGCACTAAGGTGGGATCTAAGAGGGCTGACAATGAACTCTGCTAAGACTTGATGTAGGAGAAAAGGGAGTTCCAACTGGGTGATTTGTGAGGGGAAGGCACCAAGGGATGTAAGTCTAAGCAACTTGCAATAGAAGAGAGGACTCACAGACACTTGCAATAACAGTCAGACCTCTGACTCTCCTGTCAGAGGCAGTGACACAACAGAAGATGTCAGTAAACAACCTGTTATGAGATGGTCTGAAGATAAATACAAGCTTAGCACTCTGTCTAATGTTCCTTGATCTTGCTCTCCAGGGAGTACAAAATATGTGTAAGAGCTGACATGATGTGTGTTTGCAATCCAGAGTACCCTGCAAACTTTTCATATACCTTTGTATAAATTACATTTTTCTCAACTTTTTCTGAAAGTTACTTTACCTCTGTGCACTGTGAAAAGGATGCATGAAAGTATTTGCTGCTGATCGAGCACAAACCTAGAATTAAACTGGTTAAGCATAAAACCCAACAGATCTTATGCAGAAACTTGACTGGCCATACTGCCCTCAGGCAAGAAGGCCAAGGACAAAACAAGACCCAAATAATGATGGTTAACATCTCAAGGAAAGGAGGAATACTTACTTCATTATAAGTATGTAGAAGGAATACATAATGATGAGTACAAGGCTCTCCCACCTCAAAAAGACGGAAAGAAGCATTAGAAGGCCATTCAAACAGCTGTATGTTTCACAAGTTTTATGTAGGAGTGTGCCTTAAGCATCTGGCACAAGTCACATTTGCGCACACAGGATCACATCATTAAGATTAGATGGTGTCTCAGCAGAATGAGAGGGGAAGCCAGCTCTCAAGTTTCACTAAACATGCAAATAAAATGCAATGCATGTATTTCAGAAATGTGCTATGCAGACTGAAACCACAGCTACAATCTGAGGATCACAACATCAAGCCCTTTTGTCATTTCAGTGCTGAAGCACAGGCCAGGCACACTGAGAAGGCGCCTATGATCTTCCACTAGGATTCACATTGCAGTGTTCTTTGGAACACCTGGCATCCCCATAAATGTTAACAGCCAGAATCAGAGCACAAGAGTTTTGGTTTCTCTCTCTGCACACGGGACTCTTCAGGCCTTACACAGAGCCTATGTACCTCCTTAATGTTTCCTGGTTCTTACATTTTCTTTTAGTTTTCCATGACCATCATAAAAACTAAGTCCAAACAAAATACATAGGATTTCCTAAGTGTTCAACCCAGCTCATACTCTTGGTGTGTAGAATCAAAGCCGATTACACTACAACTCTATTTTCTGGTGAGCCTCACGGCAAATATAGGACTGCATGGAATAATTTACACAACTTACCATTCTATTTTCTCATCATATATGAACTAGAAGAAGGAAAAAAAGGAAAGATATAAATGGACCATTTCTCTGATCTATCTCAAAAAACTGTCAAATTTCTTCAGCAGGTATCAGCCATATCTAGACAGACCTACTCAAGTTTTGACCCTTTCTAAGCAGAACTTCTCGTGTATGGATTGTGCTCCTCACAAAATACAAACCTTGTGAACAAGGCCTGGATCCCTGTCAGTGCCTGTTTTAAGTACTATTAAGGGAAACAGTGCAAACATGTGACAGACAGATATGCACTTATGTACCCACATGCTACGCTGTGCAAATGACAGCAGCAAAGTCACTTATTCCAAAAAAACTCAATTCTTGTGTCCTTCTAACAGCTAGACTAGTTTTAGCAGAACAGGCAGTCATTTTACTTCTCCTCTTGGGTCAAGTGGTTATACACATTTTACTCCACCCTGTGTAACTGCTGTCACTGAATACACAGCTAGTGATCCACCTGTATTACAAAATACAGAGTAAGTGGATTCTTCCCTGCTTTGCCACCAGACACATTAAATGTGTACATTCAGGAACTACTACACTGCTCTAGATGAACAAAGTGGTATCTCACCTGCGCTCTACATGGAAAAACTCACCCAGAATTTGAAATAAAATTACTGTGTAGAAGCAAGAAACAGCCACCTTCTCTATTTAAAACAGATGTGTAGCTCACGATTTTTCACCTCCACAACAAGCAGTCTCCTAGGTCTGAGGAGAGTGCTATCTGCACTGCATAACAGTATCCTACTAGCCTGCAGAACTTTACAAACCCTAGGTACTACATTAATGGACACTGATGGACATGGTGGGAACATACTCCATAGGGCTGCATGAAATTTCCATATTTATACAACTTTGTGGAGCTCAGCCCTCACTTCCAGATGCCACTAGAACTAGCTAGGAAAATAATTATTTGTCAGTGTGTATCAATATTTAGCAGACTGGTCCTGCAAAAATTCAAGCAATGAAACACAGTAACTGGTAAGAGAACTACTTACAACAATAAGAATGATCACAGATATTGTGTAGTATACAGAATCCCGGAACACAGCCCACTGGGTGAGACAAACCACCTGAAAAATACCACACCTTCAGCCAACAAAAATATGAGAATTTCAAAAACAAACAGAAAGGCCACTATCTTAAAATAACTTTGGTGTGTGAGCAGAGTAATTATTATTAGCAACAATTCTGAAACCAAATACGGTTTTATGCTACCATGAAGAAGTATCCGTCTGTTAAACAATGGATCTATAATAAGCATCAGTAATAAAAATCATATAGAAACTTCCATTATTGAAATAGATTTCTTACTACTGATACTTGATTTGGTCAAAATTTCAATTGTAAAGTAAAATTCATTGTACTAGAGCAAATCAATTGTTCCTTGCTCCTTTTATTTGTGGATATATTTGACTTACTACCTGACAAAATATGATAAACAGTTTAACCATCTATTGAGCAAATGGAGAAAATCTCATGCTTGTGTCCCAGATTCTTTGACTGTCATCAGTACCAAGAAGGATCAGCAGGCACCACTGATCAGTTGACTGTAAACACAGTATTGTATGAAGAGGAACCAGTTTCCCTTGTATGCTGCGTGTTCAGAGTGCTGATGCTACAGTTGAACTTCTTGGTAACATTCGCTAAATTCTTTCCAATCTTTGAAGTTTTTCACAATGCCATTTTTGTCTGTGACTTCGTCTTTTTTTTCAATATATGCTCATGGAAACCCTTAAACTATAAGCAACTGAACTCTGGAAAGACAAGTATCTTACTAACCTGTCCTGCGAACAGTCCACAAACACCAACAATGCAGAGAATGTTGAAAACTGCTGAACCAACAATGGTCCCAACTCCTACATCTCCATGAGTGATAAATACACCTGCAGAGGGAGGAAAACATACATAACTACCTCTGTCATTTAATTTTAGGCCACTCTTTATATGTACTACTTGTAAAGTAGAGACTGTTTCAAAGATTAACCAAAACATGCTTCATAATTAAGGCTCACTTCTCTGTGTAATAATTTGTGTTTTTAGTCGAGCTAGTAGCTCCCCAGCTGTGGCTTAAAACTTCTACATGTATACTTTTAGTAAATGATTTCTTAAATAGTTAGTTCAACAGTAAGTTCTCTGTTTTGCAGCTTAGTTTTTCGTTATATATATAGTGTGCAATAATCCATTCAAATGAGCATAAAACATCTCCAGTCACATTAGAAGCATGGATTTTATTTAAAGTACAGAAATCTTTCTTCAAGCTGAGCAACCAGATGACTTTCGCTAAATTTACTTGATTTCTAAAGGGAGCCTAAAGGCTTACACTCACTGCTTTTCAAGCAGTTGAATGCGAGGTTATGGTGCATTCCTTTGGACAGCATTCCCCTGAAGTTTGTAAAAATGTCAGTCGGGATAAAGCCTATGAAGTCTTCACTAAAGATTTATCAAATTTAGTCCATTCTGCTGCTAGAAATCTACAACCTAGTTGCCATGACCGAAGTTTGGTTGGACAAATCCCACAGCTGGAGTGCTGCTCTCAGGGCTATGGGCTGCGCAGAGGGGACAGCTCAGGACAGAGTGGTTGGGGGGCTGCCTACGAGGGAAGGCTGATGGAGTGTTTGTTCAGCCTGGAGAGGAGAGGGCTCTGAGGAGACACTGTTACAGCCTTTCAACACTTGAAGGGATCTTGCAGGAAAGAGAAGCACAAACTTTTTAGGACCCCTAGGACTAGGAGCAATGGTTTTAAACTAAAAGAGGGTAGATTCAGACTAGATAAAAGGAATAAATCTTTTAAAATGAGAGTGGTGAGACGCTGGCACAAAGATGGCCCCACCACTGGAAACATTCACGGTTTGTTGGATGGAGCTCTGAGCAACCTGATGTAGTTGGAAATGTTGCTGCCCTCTGCAGGGCAGCTGAACTACATGTCCTTTAAAGGTCTCTTCCTGTAGGTGGGGTCTCATGAGAGCAGAGCAGAGGGGCAGAATCACCTCCCTCAACCTGCTGGCCACGCTGCTTTTGGTGCAGCCCAGGATACGGTTGGTTTTCTGGGCTGCAAGTGCACACTGGCTGCACAGTGACAGATCATGATGAGCTTCTCATCATCCAACACCCCCAAGTCTTTCTCCTCAGGGCTGCTCTTAATCTATTTCCAAATATATCAAATTACTTCTCGAGGGACTTCAATACATCTTTTCTTTTGCTCCCTGTGTTCAGAATCAGACATTCCCCTCTATGTTTTGAGAGAAGACTCACAGTTTCATGAGATATTTTGAGTAGTTAATTATAACATGAACCACAGACTAGCTGACAGCTGCAATTGCTGATTATAAATTGTCAGAAGAATGGGTACCTGTGTTTGATCTGCTGCTGATTTTTTAACAGCAGATCTCAAAAAAGCTTATGTGTGGGCTCCATACCTATAACAGATGCAAACAGTTCTGGGGTGGAGCTCCCTGCTGCCATGAATGTGGCTCCGGCAACATCTTCACTCAAATGTAGTTTCTAGAAGAAAACAATCGGTGATTTCAACACTGCGACTGTGTTTACATTGTGGAGTTCTATAGTTATATACGTAAATGAATACTCAATTATGGCTTACATGGAGCTGATTAAAGAAAAGTATCTCTGCAGATTTAAAAAGACTGTAAACATCTCAAATGTTTTCATTAATTGACTTTTATAACTCTAAACACAGTCATTCAATTCCACAACTCTCAGGGCTTCTAAAATTTAAAAATGAAAATCAGCAACAGAAAAATATAACCTTTGTGAATAGATCCTACAAACAGCAGGCTTGATTCTGGCTTCACTTTTCAACTGTGTTAATCAAAAGTGAGTCCGCTGACACAGATAAAATTAGCCCAGTTAGACACAGAGAGGGCTGCGCATGGTAGAGAGATCTATTTTTATGATGGCATCTCTTAAGCTCTAATAGGATATAGATAACTTAGAGTTCTCAGACCAGCATAAACACATGCAGGTCCATAAGGGGGTTGCATCAATTTAGCAGTCTGAAGATCTTTCCCTTAAACTATAAACACCGTTTTATGGGGGAGTTTTTTTCCTTTTTGAGAGTCTCTAGGCTCATCTATAGTACATTACTTTTCTTTCAAGGATAGAAAAATAAATAGTGACAAAAGGGAAAGTAAAAAAATCCTGTATTTTTCAAGCAGTTTGCCTAACATCTTAAGCTGATAACAATGGCATCCTACACACCTTGACAAAACATAAACACAAATATGATCTATTACCAGTCATACTGTTGCAGGAGCTCAAACCTAAGTATGCTATCTAAACTCTTGGTAGCTGTTTAAATGTTCAGCAGAACATGAGATAAGACAAAGATTTTACGAAGGATCAGTAACCAGTTGTTGGTACAACCAACTGGTATAACTTAAATATGGTGTCTAAGGTGCATGCTGAATACAGAACACCTGGAAAGGGAAAGAAAAGATCTCAACTGTGTATTTTACTGCTACTGATCAACTCCCTTATTATTCTGTTTGTTCTTCTACTGATAAATGTAAGCTTACAACTCTGAGTAACACCAACAGGTATTTAGTACATTTAGCAACAGGAAAACAGACTTTTAAACTACAAAACTACCCAGGAGTACAACCAACTCAAAAAAACCCCAGGAGTTCTTCAGAAAATAGTCACTCTTATTTTTGTTTAAAAGCAAAGGAGATGAGATTTTCATTTTGCATTGAAAAGGAGTTAAAATCTACATTTGTATTACGTATTTATTTTGTTCACCAAAATAATACTCAATACATTTACATGCCATGCATAAACTCTATTCTGTCACAATTAACTCAATTAGAATCCTACACATAATTTTGCAAATTCTTCTCAAAAATTATGTAAAGGCATTACGTTACTTTTTTCTTTTTTTTGCATATAAAATATGTATTCTGATTCCATATCCAAGGTACATACTTTTTCTCATGCATTTTCTTTTTTTCCCACTCTATGCTAGGACCACACATACTTCGTTTCTCCTTGCTGACACAGTGGTAGATGTGCAATGGGATTTGCATAGCCACCACATTAATTTTTCTACCTATGATATCTCTTCGCAAGTTACTCTTTAAAAAAGGAATACAATAATAAACCAAACTTATCCATAACCCATACCTCCCCTAATAACATGCTTCAGCTATTTAAGAATGGGCTTTGCCATCTGATCTCATTAAATCTTTGATTTTTTTCTACTTGAGTGTGGCCAGAGAAACAAGTGTGCACAGACCACTGGTTCATTTTTTGATGGAAGCTCAAATCATTTGAAAAGGACTGACACCAAAAAAGTTGACAGGAAAAAACTCTGAACAATGGTGATACAAAAAAATTTGATTCTCTAAATAATATTCTCTAAATAAATTTCTAAAAGAGTAATAAAGTTCGTTAACATACCTCGCAAATTTTCTCTAAGGATGGAACAAAGAAGTCATCACATACTATGGCCAAAGCATAAAACATATAAAGAGCCTGCAAAGAAAATAAATTCAGAGAATACTTCAGATTTTTCCTGTACATGAAAAGAGGAAAAAAGGCAATGCTACCTTTACAGAAACTAGCAGAAATATATAGCTTCAATTTTTATTCCATCCCAAATAAAAATCTTCCTGTTGATAAATTGATGACATAAAACCAGATTTTTAATTGTAAGATCTCATTTAGAACAAGAATGTTCATCAGACCCTAAAATATGAAAGGTACCGCACTTAAACAGAACAGGATGCCACAAGAGATTTCATTTTACAATAAGTAACAGGTAAAGCTACAAAGTTAGGTAGTCTTCCTCTATATTTTTAACTAGTTATCAGACCAAGTAATTAAACAGAAAGAAAAAACAGGCTGATTAACAATATTCAGGAAATAATATACACCCGGAAATAAGTGGACCCTGGCCAAGGATCACTGCACCAAAACACTGAGGAATGATCCTGGTTCCCTGCATACATGTGATTCTCCCATTGTCTTACACAGTTTTATCTGCTGTGCCCATGGAATAGACTTAATCCTGCTGTTGTCCATCAAACACAACTCCTTTATACTTTACTTTCCCTGAGCTGGGAATGAAAAACAGGAGCCTGCAGGCCTCAGTTGCTTTGTTTTTAATACAATAGGAAATAAAGCCCTACATGATACTTTTTACATTTTTTCAGGGTAGGTTTGTTTTGGTTTTTTGATTATAATTGCATCAATTCCATAGAGGCATAAAAGAAAAGAGACTCGAGAAACTTCCACATCATGCTCAATGTCATGAATGAAGGAATCCCAAACTCGGTCTATACAACATGAAATACAAGTCACGTGATCCATTCTGCCAGGATTTTATCTCCAAGAGGATGAATGAATAAGTACTGCAAATTCAGACTTGTATGATTTTCTTAAATCATGGAGTCATAGAATCATTTAGGTTGGAAAAGACCCTTAAGATCATCAAATTCACCTGTTAATCCAACAACACCAAGTCCACCACTATACCATGTCCCCAAGGTGCTACCTTTTAAGAAATTGTACTCATATAGACGTATTAGAAATACTCAAATCAAGGTATTAAAAACTTGTTGATATATACAGAACTCTACTTAGTAAGGTCACTATGATGATTAATATCTTATTCAAAAATAAAAATAGAATGAATAACATAAAAGGAAAAAAAAATTAAGCACACTAGAGAAAAACTTACAGCAATGATGTGAAGCAGAATTCCTCCTTGCTGACGTTCCTTATTTGTAAATATATCTTCGGGAAACTCATTAATGGCTGAAAGAAAAACATACTTTAAAAAAAAATGTACAGCGTGTATAAACGGAAGAATGAAAAACAAGGAAGCATCTGTAGAAACATATGACCAAACATAAGTGCCTCTTCTGATGTATTACATTACAGCTTGCCACTTTAGAATTTCTTTAGTGCCCTGTAGTTTTGAGACACTGTGTAATCACAGTTGACACTCTTACAGGAACACAGTACAGGATAATTCACAAACTATCGGTCAAGATGCAACAATCTGCAATGCTTTAATCTGTTTTATATGTTTTGTAAACATTTTAAGATGCCAACGGAAGTACACATGCATGTAACAGCCAAGTAAGTTCCTTGTAGTAATACACTGCTATACATAATAATATAGTAATACCTAGTATAATAAAATACCATTCCCTCCATGTAATATCATTCCCTCCATGAGAGTGGAATACTCTTCTGGAATAATACTGAAATATCATCAGCTTTAAGAACATCTTATCAGTTACATTAGCTGAAAAAACCAAAATTTTTCATAGAAATTATTCTTTACCAAATGAAATAATGTATGGTAAAAAATCAGTAATCACACAAGATGTGTTTTTTAATGAACTCTACCTATTAAAAACTAATATAATCTGAAGTGATTAGTAACTAAAAAGCATTAAGGAAACTTCTCTTGTGGGCGAAAAGACCCAGATCTACGGCTGCTGGCATCTTACACAATATGGTTGCTCTTACATCCCTGGTTAAAATACCATGCCCACATGGATGTATTCAGGACACACATACTACTTTTCTCATTGCAACCCCCATTTTGTTCTCTGTCTCCTCCAAGCTGTGGCTGTGAGAATACACATTGGATAGCTAAGAGCAGAGCCTTGACCTGAGTCTCTAGCAATGATAACAGGACCCCGCACGTGGGGCAGATCTTTTCACATAACTGGATGTAAAGGTGTATAGCTCCCATCACAGGTGTTCGTGCCAGAAGTACCATCCCCTTACTGCCATCACATGGCACAGAAAGAATATATCCCTGCCCCCTAACTTGGCAAAGTGGATGTGTCATCTGGGAAGCTACAACCTACCTGGTAATCTCATTCAGATGACTGTATAATATTCACAGCACAATGGTAAAACTAGTTAACTTGGTATTAACTTGGTATAAGTTTTAAGAAGCATGAAGAAAAAATCACCATTTTTTAATATTTCTAAGGTGACTTTACTTATCTGAAGTTAACACCAAATAGGAAATCAGAAGTCCTGAGGACATCAAAGGTAAGAGCCAGTAAAAAAAACCAAGTGTAGGCATCTAGTCACAAACCAAAAGCAAAGCAGCTTCACTGCAAACCTGCAAACTGCCTTGCTTCACAGACAGTGATAACAGTATATTCCAGTGACAACAGCATTAGTAATAAATAACTACTTGTATTAAATACCTGCTTGCCTCACAGAGCTAATATTACAAGAAGACAGCTTTTCTCAAAGAAAATGCTCCTCTCTACAAAGAACTCATGGTGTGCAGTTTTTCTCACAATGAGACAATTCAAAATCTTCTTTAAAAGTCAGGGAAATTAAACAAAGCTCTGGAGCTTGGCAGGGCAAGATTTCTTCCTTAATGAAATGACCACCTACCAGTGAGTTCCAAGGTAGCGTATGGAGTTTAACTGTATGAACATTTACTGTCTTTATGGCTTTATTATCCAAATAATCACAGGTTTGGTCTAATGATCATCTATAAATTCTGTATACCTTATCTACATGCACTGTTCTTTATTTAGTAGCTGTATCATTGCTTTCATTTTAATTTTAAACTATTTGTTTTTCTTACCTACTGCTGTGATAACCTGGTTTCTCAGGAAAGAGCTGTTTGGATTCCCTTGGGTTTTATTTTAGGCCTGGGAATTCAACAACACTTAACTGAAGGGGGCAGTGGCATTCCCTCATCTGTATAAGCTGACAGAGGGAATACAACATGATCCAAGTTTGAGAGAGCAGTCTGCCCTCGTGGTACAATCTGATGTGTGTGCACAGCAAGGCATTACTCTGCTTCACACAGAGATATTTTCTCATGTATGGGAGATGGAGTTATTTGGCTGCCTGAGTGGGAGCTACATCTCCTTGGTTTCTACTGAAAAGAGACAGAACAGATGGGAGAAGGAGATGAAATGAAGAGCAGTACATCTAATGGGGCTAACCTTTGCCAAAAAAAGGAGGGGAACATACACCCATCATCTTAAAACCACATAGAAATACAGAAATATTTATTCTACTGGAACTGTTGCAACCTCATGGGTCTTGCAGCTCCTCTTATCCAGCACAGATCTCAGAAGGAAGGGAGGGCACCAAGAAAGCCAAGAATATATTGAAATTGCCATCATTCTGTACCCTGTGCCCTCTCTCCAATCATTAAATGAGTGGGGAAACAAAAGCACCTTATCCAGTTACAACTTGGAGGGGACACCTTTTTCTCTGAGTCATGTACATTAAAAAATCCTTGATTATGGCATGACAGAAAGGGTGATTAACCTTCGGTAAAAAGCTCTGGCTGAGCTGTCTGTGGCTAGAGAGGTGTACCAAGGCATGCAAAGAGCCTGCCTCCGAACAGAATACAAGAGCAGCTGCACAGCATAAGCTGCCTGCATGGTGCTGGAGCAAAGAGCTGGCACGAAGCAGCTGGGGCAACCCCAGCAGGCTGGTGACACCTGCCCTGACGTAGGCTGGTAGCGGATTAATTCTGGTACCGTGAGAGCATTGTTCCCACATGCCCTACCCATACTCTGACAGGCAGCCTGCCAATGAAGTTAAGTTTCAGAATCCCCTAAGCCTGACAAGCATCTCAACAACCACGTGGATCTGTGGTTTTATAACCTGCCTTGACATGTGATTTCTTCACCTTATCAGCAGTTGATTTACTCACAACAAACATGCCAAGTCTTAACACCTGCTAAGCATTCAAGCCTGCTACAGCTCCCTAACATTTTTCCTCACAGGGAAAATGGATCTGCAGATTTTTGAAGGCTATGTGCAATCAGCTCTGCCTTTGCAGGAAGAGGGTTAGGCACATGACATACAGAAAAGCTCACTGCCCACTGTAATGCCTACATCTCGCTCCTCTGTCCCTTCTGGACCCATTACAGCTACAGATTGCAATGCCCACCCCTTCACCCTGGCACTCAGACTCACCCAGAATGGATGTGTAAGGGGATGAAGGATAGACAGAAGAAAGAGTTACATACTTCCACTTTTAGCCCTTCAATAATCATATTCACAAGCCAGCTTGAATATTTCAAGTTTGTGGCACTTCTTTAAGCACTGCAAACAGCTTTAGGCACCTCTGCACTAAGTGTATTTCTGCTTGTGTATAATTCCTTTTTCACAGTCCAGACCCTCATCTTCCCCAGGCTTGGTGTTGTGCTCATACACGTGATTGTGCCTCGGTGACAGTGAACAAACACATCACTGTGTGCAGAATTGAGCTTCTTTGTACCTGTCAAGCAAATGCATGCATCATTACCTGGTCTCAGCAGCAAAATATCAACAGTTTGTGTGACAGGAGTCAGAAGATTTTTACAGAAAGATGGTTAACAACTTTGAAAGCATCCTTCCATATTCACTTTGCCATGAATGTCGAAAGGGTCAGTCCCCTGTCATGTTTCACATATTCAGGCACTGAAATGGTATAGTCTCAGAAGGACAGTGGTGACCTCAGAACATGTAGGTAGTCTCAGGGAATGACATAATACGTACAGCTGATCCTCTTGCACAACCTGCGCACTGTAAATATTGTGATGGTAATTGTGTACTTGCGGAAAGAATTGTGGGTAGCTTTTGCTCATAGAAGAATATTGCCTTTAATTATGTATGTAGCATTAATACTGGAAACCAAGTCAAACCAAGATCTTACCATCACAGCTTGAGAAACCAGTTTTCTCAAATATCAAATGTGTCATATGAAAGTCCTCCTTTTTAATAATACCTCCTAAATTGGATGCAATGGATTTGAATAGCCATTAGAAAATCATAAATGTGCCATAGTACATTGAAGTTGACTTTTGGGGTTTTTTTTCACAAGCTAACAGGCCCTTAACTCTAAATTGTCAGTGAAGAAAAACAGTAGTCAGCAAGTGCATTTAATCATGAAAGCTGGAAGCATATAAATCTTAAAAGGACCAAAGAAGAAGTAAAAAACAGTTTACTGATCATGTTGGAAGCCCCCTGGCAAAAGTAGGAGTTATCAAGCTTTAAGCTCCCATTCCCATTAAACTGCTGTTTCCAGTTTTCTGTAGCAGGATGACTTGTGGATTTTCCCTCATGCTCAGTTCAGCTTCTGCTGGATACTAACCTAGGCAGCAGTCTTTTCTGGAATGTGTTGTATGCAAGGATTCCACAATGGGTTATCCAAAGAAATACACAATTTTATTCGAAAAATTCTGCAAAGACACTTCTGTAAAGATAACTGTTTAGTAAATTTGTCTCATGGATTATACTACCTTAACAACAATAGGGCAACAACAACAATAATCCAAATGAGGTGCAATGAGATTATTTGAAACGCCACCCAACTTCTTTAAGAGGCATTTGGGCATCCATGTAAAACTGTGATGCTGAAGATCGAGCTTTCTATTTGCAGGCAAAGCACCATCTGGCAGAAGGCACACTAAGCATCCTCCTCCATACCCCTCACCTCATAAACAGTAGAATTGTGAGCAAATTTTATCTCTCTGGTATATTTGCATTGCTCAACCAAAAGAGGACTCCCAAATGTGATCATATGTGCAATAGAAAAGTGGCAGCTTATGAAGCAAATAACCGACTCAGCTCTCAACCATGAAATCCATTTATGATTGTAAAGAATGGTATTATTTATGAAATATCTTGAAACTTCTCTTTCCATCAGTATGAAGTTATGAAAATATCTATACAAAACTGGATTAGCTACAATAAAAAGTAGAATTAATACCTTATTAAATCCTAGACTTACACTGAGTTTCCTTTCTCTTTTATAAAAAAAGAAAAGTATTTTCACTCATTAAGTCAATGTCAAACAATGAAAAAACACATTAAGAATTATCTATCAACCAAAAAGTTAAAAGGCATGATGGATCGCAGTTCCTGATCTAGGAACTCAGTGATGACACAAGAATACACAAGTATTACAACATGAAGATGCATCTGCATACCAGAGAGCAGCATTTCATGTATTAACCTTTGTGTTAATGGTTTTAATGTTCTCAAAATAATTCTCAAAGGCTCCCAAGGTTTGGAATTATGTTTTGTTTGTTTGTTTTCCTCCCTGGCCTCCAGACCCTTCACACAGTTTCTGAACCCTATTAGCATGTTCTCTTAGTAGGACACCTGTTTTCCACAAAGCATGTGGGTATTCTTCAAAATGCCACCTGTGACACCAACCCTTTTATTTTACATGTCACATTCCTAAACCAGGCTACTAAAATAATTTTCACCTTCTCCCCTTTTTTACCTGCTGATTCATACTGCCTCAGCTCTGTCTACACTACTCTGAGCCGAGGCTGGCAAAGCAGTTCAAACACTGCCAGGGTCCAGCACTGGCGCAGGTTTTTCAGATATGACATGTCATTTCCAAGCTCTGGGGGAATAATTCTGGTTCTCAGGACTGAATAAACACCATGGAATAATATGAATGGCTTAAATTGTACTACCTCTTGACTGTTAACTACAGACATCAGTTACTAGTAAATAATTGTGCATTCTACATGGAATTCGCCTCTCGTTTCCCATTCTGAACTTCATATATTTGACATTCCCTCTCCACCTTTCTCTCATTTTTTGCTTCCTGAAAGTCTATAGTTTCTATGGTCTACAGCATCTTGTTTCATTTGAAGGAGAGAGCTCTCTGGCTGTGCTGGGTTTTGGAGTCAGTTTGGCTGTGTCCTTTACAAACACAGATAAAAAGTGATGTCCCTGGCAAGATCACTACCTTTTGGGAAAAGGATAATGACAGGATTAACAATCAATACAGTGACACACATAAAAAAGGGCAGTTATTAAAAGCTCAGGCAACTTTTCATCCCTACAGAAAAGAATCATTCCTCATGTTTTTCACAGGCAAGCCTTCCAGCTGCAACCAAGCTGGAGAATCAAACATCACACTATGAGGTTTTGGTATCCTCAGCTCAAGCTCAATGAGGTCTTGTTTTGTATTTTTTTACTCCCAGTCAGACTGAAAAATCTCTTCCAGAACTAAAGGATGGAAAGTAGTAATGTTAATTGTTTAGCCTAATCACTTATAAACTCAGTTTATTCACCTCACAATAACACCAGGAAGAGGTTGCTTTGTCTGACATGTCAACAGCATCTTCAAGGGGATTTCACTGCTGGTCTGTTCATAAACTGCACTGCCAGGGGAAAATGACGATCTGATTTCAATGGGCTTTGAAATCAACCAGACAAGATGCAGCACTTCACTAAAAAGATTACGAAAAGTGTAATGTAGTTTTAAGACACTGTGGACTAGTGACCTCCTTTGAAATGCCCCACTCCATTTGGCACAAAAGGACACTTTTGCACATAGTGGGTATTAACTCCCCAGGTTTTTTAGCAAGTATGCACTGGAGCTGCTCTTAAATATACAGTTGTATTATGCCTAATGAATAGCTTGACAATCAGAGCAGACCACTATCTCTTCCTTGGTTCCCAAAATTACTGACAGTAGGTAATATACAAGGAACAACCACCACAGAAGCTACCCTTGGCAGATTTCCCCATATTACAGAATTTCATAGTAGGAAGAAAATCTTCCTTGTGCTGCTTGAATATGCAAGCAAGAGGGATCAGCTAAGTGAATTTTGCCCAAGGTAGAAATCTTCTTTTCTGAATATCTGAAGACCTCATTTGGCACAGGGATGCATTATTAGTCCATTCCAACATTATTCCATTGATGCCACACAAACGATGGGATCAAAACTGCCCTTCAAAAAGTCAAAGCTGGCTACCATGACAGAGCTAATAAAAAAGACAATTACATTTAAGAACAGATATAAAAAAAGTGACAGAAAATAACATCTTTCCTTATAAAATATCACTGATCCTGTTCCATGAGCATCTCTGCTTGCAAAATGACTACAGAAGTACTTTTCTGTACAACCAAGATCCTTCTACCCACCCTTCTTCAGTCAATACAATCAGGTGATTACTACCTCCTTATATATGTTGGAGACAGAGCTCAAATAACACAGAATATGAGACTATCACCTGCCAGGTGGTATCTACCCTCAGCAGAGATGACAACCACATTCAAATGGCAAAATGACTGGCAAAATTGACTTGATCCAAGTCAGACCACAGATTAAGTTTGAACTGCTGGCAGCCAGAAAAGCTACCAGGTTACTTGAAAACTGAACAGATCACATGTAGAAAATACTGAGAAGAAAGAATTAAGCTACCACAAGAGCTGCCACAGCAGCTATCATTCAAAACAGAAGTGCACTTCAAATGAAACTGTGCTATTGTGCCTTCAGTACAGTTAATGCATAATAATAAGCCTTTGAATCCCTTCTACTTCAGTAAAAGCTTCAGCATGGCTCATTTAAAAGCAGCTGTATTGGCACACACCATTCTCTTCCCCTAGATGCATAGAAAAGGAAACGACATTTAATACTTACAATAAACCCCATCCAAGCAGGGATTTTAACCATCTAGGAAAATTGTGATATTCTTCAAGTTGAAATAGCACAAAAACTATACCTGGCTAAGATTCAACCAGGCTGAGATTAAGTTAAACAAATGACCTTTCTAGAATCAAATGGGCATGCGATAGCAGAGCAACAGCAGACATTTAGTCAGGCCTACTAAGACCAGAGAAAGGCATACAATGAAGTCAGGCATTGGTATTGTTTAAACTTTTCTTACTTAGAAGCTTCTCTTCCTAGATATAGAAGGAAAATTACAGGAGGCAGTTGTAAAAAGACCTACTCAAACATTTATTCCACCCCTGCCAATTTAGGTTTGTTTCCAACGGTGAGTTTTTCCGTACTTCACCCAAAAAACTCCTTTAACCAAGAGTGAACAGGTAAAATTCAAAGATGCTGCAATAAGACAGAGGCCTTAAGGCCTCTTTGGTGACCTTACTGTGGCCAGAATATCCAAGAGAGTTCAGTACAGGCAAGCCAACATTTTCATGAACTCAGATGCCCTACCCAGCCCTTAAAAAAATCAGACTGTTGATGCCACAAGCCGTGATGTGCTGGTTAGTTCTCCAAATTTTGCTTTTATCTTGGAAGGAAATTGAATTTTGAAAAACTATTTCAAGTTGCACCAACTAAGCTCTCAAAAATAACCCTCCAACAGTGTTAAGAACCTTTGGATGAAGCCAAGCTTTGAAGTCAAGCATTCAGTATAATTTTTGGTTCCATATACCCCTCGGTGCTTTGAAAGACTCATTTTCATATGGAAATCGGAAGCACAACAGTTTTTCCGTGTGAGTCACGATTATGTGGTATAGCCAAGTCTCATTACTTCTTTGTAAAACATATATTTGGTTTTTTACTTTTTCTAAAACCATGGTCCTGAAATCATGCAATTATGTAAGAACATCAGCTTTCACTTAAAACAAAAAAATCTGCTTCTAGCCTTTGTGTTTGTAGAAGAGGGCACAAGCCCAAAAACCTAAAAGACTTACAAAATCCAGAAGACAAACAAAAAAGAGATCCAGACTTGTTTATCTTTTAAACAAACATCACAATTTTGTGGGGCCAGGTTTACATTTTTTTAGCACACAGGATTACTATCATTACTTCTCAGTTTATATGCTTTAGCTCAAAGTCATGAATACATGAACGTTCCGGCAGGCAGTTTCTGCTCAATAATAAAAAACGACATCAACATGTTTCTTATGCCACAGTCGAGCCATCTACTTCACCTTTTCACATAAGTAATCCCATCCAAGGCAACTAAGATTCAACCCTCTAGCTTCTATGTCATGATTTGTTTACTGCATAAATCATTTTTCAAATGGCAGATTTGCACAGTCCTCCCCAGACAACATCCCTTGGAGCATTTTCCCACTAGAAACTCAAGAAGAAGCTGTAAACAGTACTGCCGTACTTCAAGAACAATCTCTTTTAAGTTCTAGCCTCCACTGCATACTTCAATGCCCTCACATTTGATACGAAATCTGGTAAGTAAAAACCAGCTTCTTAGAAGATCTGGAGACTTCCACATACTAGTAGCCTATTAAGCAGCACTGGACATTTGACAGAGGGAAACTGATTTATCTCCTAAATGCATAGTAATTATTCCAGAATAAAAGTGATCTTGACGTAGAATAGAGGCAAACAGCAGGAGTCCACTGTTGGAAAGTAGTAAGATAAACATTACAATAATTTCACAATCTGAAATTACAGTCCTTCTCACACTGTCTTCAATGACACAGAATGCTATTCCATGGCTATTTAGTATCTGTAAATAAATGTTGCAATGAAACCTCGCTCATGCCAATTCTCAAAAAGAAGTAGAGACAGACTCTACTTAGAGCAATGCTACACAAAGCGGAATACAAGGCCAAAAGCCACTGAAGTAAAATGAACAAAAGGAAGGAAATAAGGGGGAAAAGATACACCGATTTAGTAATGTCACAGCCCAATCATGAAAGATCTACACAGGGTTTTTTTAGACCTTAGAAGAAAGTATAGTTAAACACAACACACATCTCTCTTTAATCCAGCCAGCTCAGATACCATTAAAAGGGGAGCTACTGTCACACAAGCCTCAGCTCATATGGCACAAGCCCAGCTGGAAGCCTGGATATATAGGTCATAGCTGGAGCTCCTGCTTCACGGCTGCTGCTACCACAAATAGCTCACTTGAACTCAGGTATTTCTCCATGTCTACAAAAATTCTCAAGCTGCAAGTCTGAAGTGTTGCTTTGTAAAACCAGGCATCCCACTGTCACTATCCTGCACACATTCACTTCTCATGCCAAAGTAGCCATCAATAGTGCAAACCATTTAAAGAGTGATAACAGATTTTAATTTCTTTCCAAACGTTACTGCCTGACAAGCAAATTGATGAGTTCTCTCCAGCTTATTCTGCACCGGTTTATTACTCAGTTTGCATACAGGTACTATATGAGGTACCACTCTGCAGAAAATCCCAAACCAACACGTCAAAAATACATTTGTACCTGACGGATGCTCACGAAAGGCTTAGCAGGCACCAAACTATCGTGTCCAGCCTTGAGAAGCAAGAAAAGTACATTTGCCTGGACCATCAGAAAGGCAGTATGGGAAACAATCATTGTCTATAAATATCACTGAGGTAACTACAAAAATAAAGCCAGGGAATTATGCAGTCTCAGAACATGGTAGGAAAAGAATCAGTATCTGAAAGCTGAGGAAGGCAGAAAAAAATCAATTAAGTATATGCACTAAATTCTCAACAAGAGGAGCAATAGGAAAACAACATACTCATCTCATCACACCAAACAGGAGCACATATTTAGGCCATATATTTTAAGCATTTTCTGAAGCCATATACAAGAAATTAAAAAAACCTCTCAGAACACCATCCAGAATTTTCTTAAGAAACATCACACCAAGATGGTGCCCACAAAATACATGTGGAAATTGCTCATTCAAAGGATGTTTTTGAGTGTGGTATAAATGAGGCAAGACTCCTGTGTTACCCACATCACACTCTGCAGGGCCATTCAAGGAACCTGAACATACAGCTGCAAAACATACAGACTGTTTTCACTTCTGCCCACGTAGGAACAACACTGCACTACTCTTTTGTCTTAAAATAAACTTGTATCATCTTCACCTCATTATATCACATGGCTCAGAAACTGATTTTGCACTCTTAGTACTAGTTTAGATGACTTGAAGAGGAAACCCCATCTTCCTTACATATATTAGAAATACATATATATATATATATTATTGTGTTCATATTCTCCCTATATGTATCTATTTAGATTTTCCTCAAACAGTTACTGGAAAAAAACCCAAAAGCACTTCTTGTATTCATGCTGCGCACCAGAAAACAGACAGTGATAAAAAGAAATCTGATTGAATATGGCAGAAGCAGAAGGTGTTTGAAAGCGTGGTCAGAAAATGAAGAAATGTGGACTGGGACAGTGAGCACTTAAAGACGGCAGAGTCTCACCACAAACTTCATCTGATTTCACCTGATGCAAGGCAAGCAGAGCTTTAAACTGCTGATCTGATAAATTATATTTCATCTGTCCAGAGAGCCAGACCTAACATTTCAAAACCTCTTTATATGCCTATTTTGGATTATTAAATCTATTAGCTTAACTTTATAGTGTCATTGTAACTCCCTTCAACAGCCCAGCACAATGTAGCTGATGAAGATAGCAAGATGACTGACCTGTTTGTGTATTTCAATTTACCTGGAATCAAGGGTTTGCAAACACCAAAGGACCCTACCAGATGACTACCATTTTCCTAGTCTTCTGTTCTGTGAAAATGCTTCTTCTGGTACTTGAAAAACAACAAATACTGGGCATAAAGTCTTGCACCTGGTCTGTGAAACAGTAAGGCCTGATGAACCTTTCTTGCTTAATAATGGATTATACCTTTGAAAATCCTTAACCTGAGCGTAGCAATGCTTTGACTCCAGTTGGCTAGTATGTCAGAAAGCACAAGTTACTGCTTGCTTCAGCACCTCTCATCAGCCGCTGCCGCAATCACTGCAGTCATTCAATCACTGTGCGCAGCTCTTGCATTATTTTCCAGTGCAGTTCCTCTCATCGATGTTAAACTAATTCAAAATAGATCATTCAAATTAATTTTGCAGTGAAGACACAAGCTGAATGATAGAACATGATTTCCCCAACCGCATGGTGTGATTAATGCCACAGTTGGGAATGATATGTACCAGTTTGATTTCCAGCAGTTGTTCCATCTACTAGAAAAACCTCTTCCCATTCTTACAGTGAAAGCATATATTGTGGTTTAATACAAGACTGGGCAGCTAACCAAGTAACAGCTTGTTTTCATCAGTTTGGTTTTTTCCTTCCTAAATTTAACAGTTGGGAGATTTTGAAATGTGTCTGCAGATGAATCAACAGCTTAAATGGTTCAGTGAGCAAAATAATTGTATGGATTTTTTTTTGGTCAACATGGGGATTCTAACATATTTGTACTTTGCAGACACAAATTAGAGTAAAACTCTTTTCAATGTTGGTTCCCTTTAACTCTCATTTCCTAAGCATATTTTTTGCTGAAAAGCTAATATTGAAATTAAGAAGCATAGCTCTAGAGAAGTGAATGGAGCTGTGCTGATTTACATCAGTTTGAGATTCCAACCCACATATTTTGCTTTAATTAGAAAGTTTCAGAGGCATAAACAGTACAAACATTGTAAGTGCATGATGTTGCTCTCAAGTTTGAGTTTAGAACTAGACAAAAGAGTTCTGAAGTAGAAAAACTATTTGGATTACACATTTCAAAAATGAATGCCTCATGGTGTAAATCAAAGACATAAATTCCATGATGGGCTGAGTGCTCTGTCCAAGTAAGGTCATTAGCACAAATCCAGCCCACCAGTTACAGAAGTTCCTATTAATATTGGTCTCATTTCAATTAAACTTCTTTTTAGAGTCATGCACCTCTTTAACTACTCTGAAAAAGTTCCTGTGATGATCTTATCTAAAATAAAGTCCCTAAGCAAAGATATATTTGCCGTGGCAGTTTATTTCACTGAAGACAGATCCAGCTGTAACTAAACAGTAAAACCACATTCTGCTGTACTACAGCACTATTTACACCGAGAAATAATTATACCTATATACTACACCAATGATATATTACATACATATCACTTTTAGGCAAACCAAAATTCTAAATATTGAGAAACATATGTGGACAATTTAGCCATTATACTCAACGGCACTGTGCCCTTTTTCCAATGGGTTCACACCAGTAACAGTTCATGCAGCTACACCACCAGCACAGATTGCAGAATAAAGCTGAGCTAGTACACAGGCCATAATGTTCAAAGCCATCATGTAAGGCTTTCTGCACTACTCAGGGGGGAAAAGCACTGAGATATCAGTGTCAGACTGGGCTCTTTATTCCAACTTTTAACCTTTAGGCATTGTGGGCACTATGCTCTGCTACCTGCATGGGGGAGCAGTGGCAGCCCCGGAAAGCTCCAGATTACTCAGCCACTCAAATAAAATGTGGTGCCCCATCCAAGGCAACTGTCTCACAGAAAGCAACTGGAACATGACCCCTTAAGGAAGCAAGGATAATGCCTGAGTGCTAGAGAATTTCAGCCATATCCTGCAACATACAGTGACAGCAGCCCAAGCTAGGCCTAACCCCTTTTACTCAAGGGATGCTCTGGCACTTAGGAAAATGATTGCCAGACTGAAATAAACTCCATTATTTGTGGAAGTATTTGGAACACAGGAGATCATCAGAAGACTCAGATGCAAGTGGTGTTTGACACTGGAAGAGGCCTGCCCTGGTTTTTCGGTGTGACACACCACACTTAAGACTGGGCTGTGAATGGTAAAAATGTAAGGAAATGACACATTCTGACACATACAGTAATAACTGTAGACCTTAACAAATACCACCAATGTTACTAATGACAGAAAAGACTGCAGCCAAGGAAGAGTGATGGGGTACTGCCCACAGGGCTCCTCTGCCATCTCACTAAGCTGGAAGAAATTTGGTTGAAAACCTGAAGAAGGCACAGCTTTCAAGGAAAGGAGGATGCCACAGCTGTGTCAGCAGGCTCAGGAGGTGTCAGCGGCAGCGGGAAGAAGCTGAGGAGCAGGTGGTATTTGTCTAAAATTAACATGTAAAGAGGGAACAATGTACCATAAATAAATGACATGAACATCAAAAGACAAGTAGAACCTTTCCCTAATAATAAATGCATCACATAAAGGCTTTAGAACATTGAATAACCTTTCAAATAAAGCACTGGTATAGGTATTGACAGCAAGAGTGCTGTAGGAAAAGTAGATATAGGATACAAAACAATATTAATGCCTACAGAAAAAAAAAAACAAACCCACAGTCTTTACAAAGGCACAATTCTCCATACACTTGATATGCAACCATACATTTATTTTTGCACCAAAAAAACTCAAACAAAAACAACAAAAACCCCAAATAACCCAATAAGCAAAAAGCTCCCGGAACAAAACAAAATAAACCACGCAAAAAAAAAACCAAAACAAACCCAAAAGCAAAAAACCAACTCAACCCTTCCCTTCCACGCCTGCCAAAAAAACCCCCCAAAAAACCAAAAAAAAACCCACTAAAAAAAACCAACCCAAAACCCACTCAATTGGCATAGCTCTGGGTTAAGGGATGCAGGAAGGAAGTTTTAGAGGAGATTCCAAAAGCCAGTTTATATGCATTTGGCTTAAATGTCAGCTGCACTTTAAATAAGCCTTTTAAAAGTACCATACTGACATGCTAGAGAAATGAAAGTGAGATCACAGACCTCTATAAATTAATCAATAAATAATCAAAGCAATAGCCTAATTTTGCAAAGAACTTCTCACTATTTAAGTCCACTAAGTAGAGCTGCTAAACAGCATACACAAAAGTCACCCCACCATTATGGAATGCTCTCCTTGTTAAGAAAAGCTGAAGCAGTGGATTATCCTCACAGCATTCTTAAAATTCATTATTATAAATATACTATTTATAAAACTCATGTACACAATAACACAACAAAGCACAATAGTTAATGTCATAAAACCAAAAAGAAACCATAGAGAACACTATACAGGATTCAGAGATTATTGAGAAAGTAATTGCTATGAGAGTAAAGTGTTTTAACAAAAAACAAAGCATGTAAGAACCATAGAATCATAGAATATTCTGAGGAATATTGGAAAGGACCTACAAGGATCACCAAGTCCACCTCCTTAACCTGCACAGGACACCCCAAGAGTCACACCATGTGCCTGAAAGCATCGTCCAAACACTTCTGGAACACTGTCAGGCTTGGGGCTGTGACCACTCCCCCGGGGAGCCTGTTCAGTGCCCAACCTGCCTCTGGGTGAAGATTCTTTCTCTAATATCCCCTGACACAACTTCAGGCAATTCCCTCAGTCTTGTCTGTCACTGAGCACCACAGAGCAGAGATCAGTGTCTGCCCCTCCTCTTCCCCTCACAGGAAGCTGTAACTGCAATGAGATCTCCCCTCACTCTCCCCTTTTCTAGGATGAACAGACCGAGTGACCTCANCCTCCTTAACCTGCACAGGACACCCCAAGAGTCACACCATGTGCCTGAAAGCATTGTCCAAACACTTCTTGAACACTGTCAGGCTTGGGGCTGTGACCACTTCCCCGGGGAGCCTGTTCAGTGCCCAACCTGCCTCTGGGTGAAGATTCTTTCTCTAATATCCCCTGACACAACTTCAGGCAATTCCCTCAGTCTTGTCTGTCACTGAGCACCACAGAGCAGAGATCAGTGTCTGCCCCTCCTCTTCCCCTCACAGGAAGCTGTAACTGCAATGAGATCTCCCCTCACTCTCCCCTTTTCTAGGATGAACAGACCGAGTGACCTCAGCTGTCCCTCATACAGCTTCCCCTCATGGCCCTTCACCATCCTTGTGGCCTCCTTTGGACACTCTCTAGCACTTTAATGTCTTTCTTATACTGTGGCACCCAAACCTGCCCCCAGCACTGGAGGGGAGGCTGCCCCAGAGCAGAGCAGAGCAGAACAGGACACTCCCCTCCCTTGCCCGGCTGGCAGTGCTGGGCCAGATGCACCCCAGGACAGGGTTGGCCCCTCCTGACCCATGTTCAACTCGCCATGGACCCCCAGGTCCCTTTCCACAGTGCTTGCTCTCCAGCATCTTGTTCCTCCGTCCATCTGTACATCCAGAGGTTTTGAAAAAGAAGAAATCAAAGACTTTTTATGAAGACACAAAGAGCTAAGAAGGAGAAGACTGAAAAAAGTGAAGAACATACACAGAGAAGTATATGAAACTAAAGGAGGACTGGGAAATTACACAAAACATGCACAGTAAGGAATAATTACTAAGAGGCAAAATACCGTTTTTGACTAAACATTCAGGGATGTGCTAACGAGACACAAGGACATCCAGGAAGAGAAGCCTAAAGATCTGAGAACAGAAAAATGTGTGAGAATCAGGCACAGATACACACACTTGGAAATTAACCATCAATGAAGTGATCATTGAAACCAGCAGAGATGAAGATGTTATAAAGAAGGCAACAGAAGGAAGAAACATGAATTATACCAAAAGAAAAAGGAGGGCAAGTGAAGCATAAGATATCCAACAGAGCAAGACACCAAACAAGATAAGCAAAAGGAATAAACAGTAAAAATAGTATCAGCAGAAATCTACAGACAAATCAAGAACTGTCCCCATGATCTCACTAAAGACACACAAAGAAATCACAGTTACCCCAAGTATTTCATTAGGAGGGAACCTATGGGAACCACAGGTGTTAAAAACATTTTAATCAAAACACCAACCCTGTAACTCCCATCAAAGAACCCACAAAAATAACTAACATGTAAAGAGCCTAATCAAACAATATCAGTCAGGTAAAACTTGCAGATCAGATCAGATGATCAGAAGGACTTAAATCATTTCTAATAGTGATTCTAAAACACAGTAAATTAAACACAGCAGTACTTACTTAAGCCCAATTATTTTCATAGTGGCTTTTCCCTAAAATATGACTGCACATTTTGGCCTAACTCATCATTTTTCATTGGACTTTAGAATCTTTTTTCTGCCAAAATCCTAATTACTTGTTGGCTGGCTTTTGAACAATTTTAATTAATAAACTGTAACAGTTGGGCTACTATTCTGTCCTCAGCTCAGGCAATACCCTGACGTATTATGTTGAATAAACCATTTGGATTCAGATCATTCAGGTCACCTGTTTCACATCTCACCATTTTGTCACTTTTGATGACAGAGACACAAAGAGATTCCACAACTGAACTTGGTAAATAATAGCATCTACATTAAAGGATGAGCGACAAAAATACCTTCCTTGTTATTAAACATGTCAGTAAGAGTAAGGAATACACTTTCAGGACATGTACTGAGATATAGGAGATTAGATCGTTCAGACATTTGTTAGTTGGACGTGCTATTACTTCAATTTCCGTAAAAGCTCAGTTAACACTATCAAATAGATGTGTGCCAGCTGTGTTTTTTCTAGTTTTGATAAATGCATCTGTAA
The DNA here is from genome assembly GCA_013397315.1 of Donacobius atricapilla. Taxonomy (NCBI): domain Eukaryota; kingdom Metazoa; phylum Chordata; class Aves; order Passeriformes; family Mimidae; genus Donacobius; species Donacobius atricapilla. Next base: position 179,733 of record WBMY01005700.1, read on the forward strand.
CACTTATGTGTGTGCATTATTTAGATGATTTTGATGAAAATATTTCAGACTTTAGTGGTACCAAACATACAGTCTCAAGATTTTGCCTCTTAAACAAAAATTCAGGAAAAGAAAAAAAACCCACTCCAACATGAGTGCACGCTGTGCAGAGTCCCAAAATACCCATTGAGATCTCAAAGAAAATATTATTAGACAATGTTACGATTCATGCTTCAAAGGTTTAAACTCTATCAAGTCTGAGACTATCTGATCCTGTTAGCATCTGCCTTTCCACCAGCAAAAAGAATCACTGAATTGCAGAGGCAGAAACAATACTGCTTTTAATCAGGTGGATTGAAGCAGACTGACTACACCAGGTGAAAAATGGAGTTGGATAAAGGGGAAGCATACTCTTCCTACATCATACTACCTGGACTTCTCTGAATTGCACAGCTAGGTAAAACAACATGTTAGCTCCAGTTCGAATCACCCGTGCTACCACGTACAGGTAATTCCCTACTTAACTTGATATATTAATATACTTTCCTTCTCCCATTCAACCATATAAATTATATATCGCTGCTGAAGAGTGTAAAATAACTTGCATTTTAGCTTTTATTAAAACATAAGCAATATAATGGGATGCCAGAGTATATTAGAGGACTGCACTGTGCTGGATGACAAACACTCCAGATCAACTCCAGATAAACTGCAGATCACAATGAGAAAGAAAGAACACATCATTAGGGGTAGGGTGAACATTTTTAATGACTATCAAATACCACTTTCAAAGTTCTAATTATTAGAAATCTTACAATTATATTTACAATGAAACAGCCACTAAGCTCCATTTTAACTCCATTATAAAACTTTAGGGCTGCGGGCCTGCTTGGTTTACAAAAGATACTGAGAGTGTTTTAAGACCCGATTCTCCTATATGAGTGTTTGTTCCAGTTCTGTCCCAAAAACAAAGTCTAGATGACCCAAAACTTGACTTCCAGCCCTGTATTTCTGTGACTGGAGGTGTGGAAGGTTTATCTGGCTAATTTATTCAATTAATTAATTGGGACAGGTGCCCCAAATGAAGTCTGAGCAACATGACTATAGATGCCCTTCTCTGGGTAATTATCCAAGCTGATCATTTGCTGTCAGTTCTTGAGCTCTCAGCTTCACATTTCCATCTTGCCACCCATGCTTACCTCAGCTTCCCACTCTCTTTGCACCAAACTTGCTCTCAGCCCTTTGTTAATTGCACTTCTAATCCACTGCCTTTCTCCAGCCCTCACAGGACCTTCTTTCATCTCAGTCACTTTCCTACTTTTTATTTTAGATAATCTTGGGAGCCACCTTACAACATGGTTAAACCATGCTGCTTTTTCTAGGAAGGATATCCATTAACACATGATATTAAGCCAAATTCTGGGACTATGCTTCATGTTGAAAGTTGGGGCAGGGCACAGGAATAGGTATCTCTCTAGGTACCCTGTTTGACATTTTGTAAACTTACAGACCCCTAGAAGAAAAAGAAATCATCACAGAACAATTTTCAGGTTGCTTTTAATTTACTGAACTAGGACATATTTGAAAGTGGTTATGAAACAAAGCTGTAAGAAAACATAAAGAGACTGCATTTGGGGGTTGGTTTAGGGCTTTTTATTTTAACAGACTGTTGGCCAGAGCAAGGGTATACAACACTTTCCTATATATTCTTCCTATTTTTTCAATATACAGCTCTCTTTTACGTGACAATATAGCCCCAGATATCTAATAATTTTTCCTCCTACTTCCACTTTTTAAAAGTTCTCCAAACCAGTAATCTTAAGTCTGGTCACAACAGCATACAAAAGAACTGAGATAAACAGCTTTTGTCCCCTATAATGAAAAAAAGGAATTAAGAAGCCAGGAGCATGATTCTTGCCATTCAAAAACTGCAGAACAAAAGAGGAAAACTTAGTAGCAAAAGAATGAAGATGCAAGTTTTCAAAGATGACTGGAGGATTTAGTCCTATTTTGACTTTATTCAAATTGTGTACCCAAATCCCTCACTGAATTGTTAAAATTTCATCTGGGAAGTTCAGATTCCATGACACTAGAGGTAAAATGTTTAAAATTCTAATGTCTGTGTGCACTGTAATGCAAGATACAACACTGTGGATCTAACAAATCACATTAAGACCATACTTTAGAAATTTTCAGTAACAATTCTAACATGCCAATTATCTCAGAATACAATTGAAAATGTTATGTAAAACAGAATAAGTATCTCCAGCTAAGAAGCTGCCATTCTGACAGTCTAAGAGTTCAGCTCCCAGTATAGTATGTAAAGAACCAGCATCTATGATTAAAAAATCAAGATTCAGGATTATTCCCTTACTGCTTCTACTATTCTCTTTTGAGAGAATCTGGAATAAAAAATAAAGTGCCAGTATAGAGTTTATCTTCTTTATTAACTCACTAGGAATAAGAACTGCAAAGCTTATGTATTACAGCACCACCTGGTGTGGATTGCCATGGATACAGATTTTAAGCAGAACAAAACCTACCAGGTCATTTAATTTACGTGTCAACTAGGGCAGAATATGTCACTGTAACATATATTTCATGCTTTTAATTCTGTTTATTACTTGTTCTGGAAGACATAATTCATATCTAATCAGATTTCTGAGCAGTATTTCATGCAGAAGTAGCAAATAAAATTCTAGTCACAAGACTGATAGCTCAGTTTTAATTAACAAATAAGCTGTTCATAGACTCCATGACTTCCCACTTCATGGTGACTGTCAAGCATGCAAGACAACATGCCACTGTCTTCTTAGAAATATAAGTTGATTAAATGTTGCAAGCAGAAAAATGTGAAAACTTAATGTGAAAACGTAAGGTGGATTAGCAAAGATCAAGATACAAAGCAGCATGACCCCTCAAATCCTATGAGAGAAGATCTTTCTATCAGGTGATGAAGGGGCATTCTGCTGAGATTACACAGAGGATTACACAGCACACTTAATTGCATTGTGCTTACCTGTTTACATGCTTAGCTGCCTGGCAAGTCATAAAAGATAAATTAATACTTCAGTTATTCTATCAATGTTAGGATAGACAGCCTTAGCAAAGAAGGTCAGGAACACACTAAAATGTCTTAAGTATGTCTTAAGTATCTGGTACAGAGGCACCCAATGCATTGCTTTATAAAGTATTCCATTTCCCCTTAGCTTTCCTCAGCTAAAAATGAAAAGTTACTGTATGAAACACATAATCTAAAAAAGCAAAAGGCCTTATTTATGTCTTCTGTTGTCATAAATGACAAAGTATATGAAATTCAATAGAATGTGAACTGCTATAGTTTAGCAGAAAATCTTCTGCTAAAAGTCTCAAAAGCTTCTATTCCATCAACCAGACCACTCTCTTGTCAAAAACAAGAAGTTGGTGCACTCAGCAACATCGATTCTCTTTGTCCTGCACATGTTTGAGTGCTTATGTTTATTTTTTGTCCAAGGCTACTGGTAGGCAGGTGCATCTCTGGCTAGGTACAGAGCAAGCTGGCATCTGTCTAGTCAAACATAAGTGCCAAGATTTAGTACAGAACACAATCTTAGTCATTCTTGCCAAATCCTGGTGTCTAAATATTCTGTAAAATGGATTTTCCTGTACACGGTAACCCACTGTCCTCCATTCTGCAAAGGGAAGAGCATTCCTGACAACAAATAGTATACAACTTCCATGAATAAGCTTGTATATCTCACTGGAGATACAAACAAAAGGAAAGGTCAAACTAACACTGAAGGATGGACGGAGCTGCCTTCTAAAGCACGCAACAGTAATACTATCAACAGTCTTGCTGTCACTGTCAAAAGCTTGAACAAAGGCCAAGCAACTGGCAGACAGGCCTTTCTCTACAACCAGAAGCTTGCTAAGTTTCTAATTACCTCTCAAATTCTGCCAGGCACTTCTGGCAATTTTTATATAGAATCTTGTGTAATTGCAATGCTTTTACAAAAAGCAACCTAAGTTAAATCCCTTCCATAGGTTCTGAATCTGCATGCAAAAATCTTGTGTGCATACATCACCCACTGTCCTATAAGATGACCCCCTAAAAACAAACTGAGCATTAACACTGTCACTCAAGCTGAAACAATCTAAAAGTACCAGTAAATTCCCTTTAGAACAGTTTTCATTTTGGAGATCTGTTACACAAAAAACACCACCTGCCAAGTTTTTCAGAAATACAGAGGAGCATGTTTCAAAGAAAGAAAAATCATGAATGTTAGTCACAAATACACACTATGCTCAAGTGGCAATTAAAAATTCATTTTGCTGTTTACTTATCCCCTTCATGTCTAATTTTATGTATATAACTCATTAAAGGCTCCCTTGGGACCAGTGTATTCTTACTTTGTCAGCTTCCTTTCTTTGAGGTAGAAAGTATGTGTTGCCAGAACATTATCAACAGCCAGCAATTAAATTAGGTAAAAGAATATCAGGCATATTTGAAAATAATTTTCAAAGAAACTACTCCCTCTGCAAGAAAATTAAGTGAGCAAAGTATCTGTAAATCCTTGTCAGTATACTGAAAAACCAATTAGGTCTATGCTTTTGAAAAAGTAAGCTGACAAGAACCCTTCACCTCTTCTGTAAGATGCAATTTGCCTTGGAAATTTCTAATTTCTCTTTTGATACACATAGCAAACAAAGAAAAAGAAGATGAAAGATGAAGGGCTTTTGGACTTGTACTAATGTACATCATTATCCCAATCATAGTATAAATTTTCTAAATCTAAACTTACAGTTTATCAATCAAAATTACCATAAAAATAACTCAAGAATGCTTTTTTACCAAGAATAGTACAAACTGCCTGGAAAGTGGTTAAAATGACAAACTCCATTCTACTTACCTATCAATAGAATATCAACATTTACCTAAAAGCATCAAGTATGAGCAGAATTAGGTTTAGAGAAGTCTCATGGTTCTTGGGAACTGCATAGAAGGTGTCCAGCTTGCTGTGGTATAATGTTTTGCCTACGGATTTAAAGTCATCTGTGTGAAACACCTTGGTCAGTCTTAGCACACAGGGATCTTGGAAAAATGTCTTCAAGCTTGCCTATCACTACTTTTGATGTTAGAAAAGGGAAAGCAATCCATTTAGTTTCATATAAGAATTACATGCTTTATTTGTGGGCAGTGCTGCTTCAGAAAGGCTGAAATCTTCAAAAAACCCCCAAAGAACTCAACTGCAGTCATATGTCCAAGAATCTGAATACTCACAGTCTTCAAAAAGGAAGAGATGTGGAAATAGAGTGCCTATTTCCTCAGTGACTCTTTAGTTTTAGTACATTTTCCAATTTTCTGAGAACAGTCAGAAAACTAAAAAGAAGACAAAATATCAAGCAGTGACCAATTTTCATATGTTGGACAAGATTTTTTTTTTTTTTAACCATGGAGTTTCTAAATGCTAACTACTTTTCTTCCAAAAGCAACTGGTGTAGTTTCTCTTAAATGGTTCCTTTGACAGGGGTTTATTTTTTCAGTACTCTCCTAGTGTTCAAATCAGAAATGCAATATTGTTTGTTCTTTGAATATTTCATATCAACTTATCAAACGTGTACAAAAATCAGTGAGGTGATATACTAGTGTAAGTTTCTATCACAGCAAATGCTAATTGTTGTCCCTTTTCCAACTAGTTTTCATAGACCTGCACATTTTGGAGCCAGAAGGGACCTTTCTAATCAGGTATCTTAATCTTCCATTTAGCCTACAGCAAAATAGGTTATGCCAAGAAACCCCACACAATCATTTTTTTATTAATCCACTGGGGATTTAAAGACAATACAGTACATTGCTAAATAATCTATTCTGAAACTGGATTACGCTCATTGTTAAATCATTCATTTGCTTTTTACTGTGAAATTATCATAGACTTGATGGTAATTTCCATTTCCTTCCAGATGAAAGCGCCAGTTTTTCCGAGACTTCAGGACAGTTACTTCCATCAAGTAAGGATCTCATATCCCAGGGTATGGTTCTGCATCATTACTGCTTAAGGTATGATGAGATATAAAACTGCAGGATTCTCAACAACTTATAAAATAAATTATTTGAAATTTCCCATAAGCATATGCTCATTGAGGCATTCCGTTCTGGAGAAAGAAAAAAGAAATGTTGAGCTATTTTGGTCAGGTATGGGTATTCCTGTGTTCCTGAATCACAGAAGCATCCCCAAGCTTTTATCCATAAATAATTGTAAAAAGCAGGTCCTATTCCTGCTCTTGGTGGCCAATGTAGTATATCTGCATACTACAGACACAAACAGTATTACATTTTAGTGCTATAAAATCTTATTAGACTAGAATAACTTAGTTCCAAACCCATACTTAAACATCACTGCATGAACATAAAGCAATTATCAAATGCAGCAAATGAATTCACTTGTTTTTTAGGCAAGATAACAGTTACCTAGGTCTTATATACATGAAGCAGATAATTTTATCCTCATTCTTCTTTGTTGTTTCAGAAGGGAAATTGCCAGGTTCATATGCCCATACATTCTGCACAGAGGTAAACACCTGTTCTGTGAAAGCAGCATCCCACGCATCTTTTCAGAACACCCTCAAAACCTCAGCTGCACAACTGCTTCTAATTTGCAGATATGGAGATATGGAGAGTAACCACAGTGAGACGGGCGCAGTGGCTAAGTGTGGACAGAGCCCATGACCTGCAGCTTCCCTTGACAGGGAGTGCTGCTGCTGCCATGGGATCCCTGCCAGGCTGCTGGTGAGATGCCGAATGCCAGATGCACCACCCAAGGGTCACAACTGCAGAACAGTTTATACTCCACTGAATCCATATTGTGAAAAATGATGAAAATAGCTGGATCTTATTCTAAAACGTCTACAGTCAGAGTCATCTTGGGCTGGTATAATGATGGCACATTTTAAAAGATCTAATTTTTAATAAAATGTCAAATTCTGCCATCAAACCTAATTTTAATAAGAAAAATGTAGGCTATATTGTACGTCATTAACAAACTTTATATATTGAGAACAGGAACAATGCAGAAGTGAGGATCTCAATGTCAAGAGAAAAAATACATCTGAATTAGCTAACAGTAGCTAATTACTATCCAATTACTAATATGCATATGAATCAAAAACATGCCCATGTAACAGGTGACTGCCGTGTTTACATGCTGTTTTCCATATCTGAAAATATGCACTGAGAACAGTGCTGAAGTTACAAGCATGAATGGCAACAAGCCCAGAAGGAGTAGAGGAGGAATGAATATTGGGAACGAAAGGAAGGATAAAATTTAACAGTAACAGGGAAATGGTCAGATTCAGCAACTCATCACTTGTAACTACATTAGAAGGGATATGAAAAGAGAATGAAGAAAAAGACTTGGGGCATGGGGAGGGAGAAGAAGAACCACAGATTTGCTGAAAAATGGGCCTTCCAAACACATTTACTGGCATGCTTACCTTCCCCATGCCCCACTTCTTATTGTTACCTAATAATAATAATTAAAAAGATGTGTTCGGATACAAGCCATATGAGATGAAGCAGTAAGCTGTCTCTCTCCTGAGGTCTCACCAAAGCTGACAGCCTCAGTGAACAACAGCAAAGTTTCCAACACTGCTGGAGAAGAGATAACTTAGGAGCAGCTTCATTTTTATGACAGTCAAGAAGCAACTCAAAAAGAAAGATGTGAGAGGTACTGCCGTAAATGGCAGTGAAGGAGTGAAGAGAAAAAAGAATACCAATGTCAGACACCTGCGGGATCCCTAAGGATGACAGCAGTAACAAATTACTTCAGAAAAAACCCATGAATTAATAGTACTTCAAAGCAAGCAAAAAATGTCATTTCCATGTTGTGAGAAGGTCTTTTAAGTATAAGTATGTAAAACAGCAATAGATGCAGAGATCCTGTTCCTCACTCCTCATGCACAGACACTCTTCCCAACCTCTTCAGCTAGATGGCTGGATGTACAGGAATTCTCTTTAAGTAATTCCAGAGTGTTCAGTGAGAAATAGGCACTACTGTGAAGAGACCACACTGAGAAGTACTTACAGGCCAGAGAGAGAAAATATAAGCTTGAACAGTTACTAGAACATCTAAACTAGATACCCATAGATTTAAAAGGGTTAAGACAGTTGAGCATACATGCAGCACTGAAGTCCAGGTTATTCTAGAGATTAAAAATAATTCCAACTGCAGAGAGAGCATGTATCAGGTAGACCAGCAGTTACTTCTTATCATTCTAGTACCAGCATTCCACTAAGAAAAACGAGCAAGCTGTTTCCTTAAACAAAATGCTTATGCACGTACCTCCATTACTACATACAACCAAATAGTGAGAGCCACAGCATAGCCAACAGTGGTCAAGCTAGTAACAAGACAACAAAATAAATCTGCAATGTTCCTTAGTTACAAACTGAGTTTTATCTTAAAACTCCAACAGCACCACCACCATTGTGCTAAGGTTTCAGGCATGAAAAAAATCCACATGAAACCCTGGCTGAATGTAGCCAAAACAGAACTTGAATACAATATAAAACAGACTCAATTTCATAGGCAATGGAGTCCAACTTCTTTCTAAAAGGCACAAGAGAAACAACCACAGACAGATCCTATCTAATGCTAAAAGTACTGTGCATAATTGTAACCCCTAGACATGTAAAGAGAAGAAAGAAGAGCTGTCTCAGCTTTAATTCTTTGGTTCCAGAGGCTTTTAGTATACTGGATGCCAAGAAACATTTGATTCATGAAACTGAGTAGATTTCAAAACTTTTACTTAGGTGGAGAAACCCATAAGAACCTACATTTTACATGTAATCTGATCAATAAAAGAAAGGAAACTAGAGTGGTCCTCAGATAGAGTAGCAATTTCAGTATTTTTAAGAGTCTCTGAAATGCACTGTCATTCTCCAGAAGACAAGTGGTATAATCAATGTGTCAACATCGAGCAAAATTAAGAGTTGCATCTGATTAGCTTTATTAGGAATGGTAAAGAATGCTGTGCAAAATCAACAAAAGAAATTAATAATCTAATAACAGTTTTCAATGATAAAAAATTGAGTACAGACACCTGCATACAACTTTTACGCTTTCATTTCTTTATTACACCATTTCAACAAAGCACTAAAACGGGCAAATAACATTAGCTTAAATTATACTAGAAACTGGTTTTGGGCCCTAACACAGTTCCTCTGAGTAGGGGACACCAGTACCTAGAATGCAAAGACAATTACACAGTAGACTACTTCCCAGACCAACATGATCCTTAAGTTTGTCTTCAAAATGGCAACAATGGCCTCAACTAAATCACACACCTGCCTGTAGCACATCTACAAACTTTTCACTGTTTAATATTCAGAGCTTCCTCATACTGTCATGGAGTCATCTCAACTGGAAAATTTCCATGTGATCAGAAAAAAATTATCTGCAGGACTACTGATTTTAACATGGCACATAAAATAATTAATTGCTAATTTCCACAAGAAAATAACAACTTTTCAAAGCTCTAGATTCTAGAGAAGAGTGAACAGAGTTTGCAAATTTTATTGACTAGGTAGGAGCAAAAAGGAAAATAAAGTATCATAGTAAAGAGGGATGCAGAAACAGCTCTGTTCTACTGCCCTAAGTACATGGTCACTTAATATACCTGCACTATTATGTTTATCAAAGCTGTTAAAAGAATGTTAAGCCTTAAAAAATACATCCTGAGTAAGAAACTGTTCATATTTGAAGTACTCATGATTACAGCAGTAAGATAACTGAGCCTCATGGCTGCCATCCTGACCTGCACATGCATGCTCAGATTCAAAATACAGTATTTGTCAAATCCAAACTCAGTATCTACTCTCCTTCTAGGACACTGAAGTCATTCTCTTGTTTTCCATTGTCTCTGGACTTAAACCTCAGAATATAAACTGTCTGCCAGTCCTTGGTTTATCTGGGACAGGGAGGGAAGTATTATCCTGCTAGAGGAAGAATCACACATAGTCTTAGATTTTCTGGAAGTCCTAGAATAAGCAAAACACTTTTGAGGACACACTGTGGGCATTTCAGTATTTCACTCTCCAACTTTGCAGGGCAGGGCAGTAGATTAGCCTTCCTAGGTGGTGTTACACTACTGATGTAAATTCACATTCAATTAAAAAACCCCACCAAGTTTCAAGTGGTGGCAAAGCTGGAGGAAGAAGTTCCTGTTTTGTATGTGCCCCATCACTCCCTTTTTTTCTGCTTTTTTCTCCCTACTATCAAAGCAGCGTATGTACCTCTATTTTGAGATACCTTCAAATCAGGATAGCTCTTTACCTAGAACTTTACTTCAGCTGCCCTACAGCACAACAAAAACAAAAGTAAATGGGAGTAACAAGTCATAAACAAGAGGCCGAAGGTTAGGACTTCTTAAGTCAGTTTTATCACAAGAACCAGCCTCTTGCAGAAGGAGCTTTAAGGTTTCACCTGCTTCCAGACAATTCCTAACCCACTACACTGCTCCAGAAGCAGCAGCCCAAGTGTACTACTCTGGCCCAAGGCCAGGTTCTGACAGATTGCCTGTACTGGCATTCAGGAAGGTGTATAAATCCCTTTACTCACCCATACAGACACAAATGCTATAAAAATAAAAGTAGACTCTGCTATAGATCTCCACATCTTCTTTTATGAGGTTAGATGGATTTTCTTCTCTCATTCAGTTCCATTGTATCTCATGTGTGGGGTGTAATTGTGTAATGCATGTGTGACATCCATGCACGTGTATGGAATTAATGTGCATTTCAATAACTGGGAAGTCCATTTTCTTTCACTATCAGCACTTCTGCTGCATATATGATCAGAAAGTACACTATAACCAGAATCAAAATACCCCCCCTTATTAGCTGGAAAATATTATGTTGAGAGCAAATTTTCACCTAGGTGCTTTAACACTCTAATACAGCACATCTAATAATCTGTAGTAGTAACAAACAGCAGGCATTATCTTGCTTGCAGTACAGCAGGTACACTGTTTCAAGACACATTTGGAAAATGGTTCAAAATTACAATGGGATTTAGATCAAAATGTACTCCGCAATTTCTTCTTTTTCAGCATGTGTTCACAGATGACTCAAATTTCTGACAAATACTTATTTAATACTTTTGCTTAACAGAAAGATCACTGAGAAAAACAAAAACACTGATGGGGTGATCCCTAAAAAGGATAAGGTACTCTTTCAACTTTTTTCTCTTCTTTCTGCAAGCTCCAAATGCTTGATTTATGGTCTGCTGACCAGTTCTGCAGATGCTACATGATCTGTAGAAGGACTTGGCCAGGGGACCTAGCCGGAATGAGATCAATAGCTCATGCAAGAAGAAACCTCTAGCTTTGGCTGTAAACTCAGAACAGAAGAAATGGTGGCATGATGTTCACTCCTTAAGATTAAAAGTACTGTTCTATGTTAATCTTGAATATAATTCAATATATGTATGAAATGTCTAATATTCACAAGATAGACTGCATGTATAAGAAGAAACAAAATCTTTCTTTTCAAGGGTACTGCTTTGCCTTTCATTGGTTTAGGAAAGAGCATCCCTCTTCCACAGTAACGTCAGTTCAAATATAAACTAAATTTTCTCCAAGGCCTCTGTTTAAGAGCACTTAAATTTTCTACCTTCAGCAGACCCTGTTAACAATATGCTCAAATACTCTCCTGAACTAGGGCTATAATTTAATTATCTATTGCATGAAATCAAGCTGGCAGCTGATTTTGAAATATTTCCTTAAAACATCCACAGACGTAGATTTGTATAATTAAGCTCTTTTCGATTATTTAATGAGGTTGCAAAAATGCACTATTAGTAATTCATCACTTGGAAGCTTGTGCTGTTGGACTTATGGTTACTAAGGCTGCATGCTTAGTAGAACATGGAGACAGGAAAAATACATATTTGTGGAAAAAATACCACCTTCTAAACATTTTAATTTAGGGCAATTTTGCTTTAATATCTAGAGTAAATAAAAACAGAGTAGGATGCAGTATACTATACAGTCTTTATTTGTATCCACCTGGGATGATCTATAATCCACTAGCAGATCCAAACATTGCAAACACTAGCAAAACATTCACATGACAAAACAGAGCTCCATATTCTGCTCCTGCTCAGATCACTCACCACACACGCACATTTCAGTGATAGCAGGCATGCGACATACACTGCAGGACCTCCCAGCTGGGCAAATTAGCCCTCTGGGATTTTAGACAATTATGTCAGAGGAACACAGAATCATAGAAACCAGGCTGGAAGTGAACCTGAAGGATCACCTGGTCCAGACTTTTTTGGCAAAAAAATGGTCCAAATAATGTTGGATGGATGTTCCAGCGTCCTGTCCAGTCAAATCTTAAGGGTCCAACATTTGGGAATTCACCATAGCCCTGGAGAGATTCCATGGGCTGATTGTTCTCAATGTGAAATATATTCTTCTTGCATCCAATCAGCATCTCGTCAGGTAACCTTTACTCATTACCCTCATCTTTTTCACATGACTCCTTCTAAAAAGTGAGTCTCCATCATCTTTCCAGCCACCGTTTAAATACGGGTGATAAGGTCTTTCCTAAGTCTTCTTTTCTCAAGGTTGAACAAACAGTTCTCTCTGCGCCTTTCCTCACATGGCCAGCTTCCCAGACCCTGGATCATCTTCATGGACCTTTTTTGAACCCTTTGCAGCCTGTGCACAGCTTCTTTTTTGTAGCTGAGTCCAAAACTGAACAAACTATTCCAGGTGTTACCTGATAATCACTGATTAGAGTGGGATAGCGATGCCTTTACCTCTGCTGCTGATGCCCTTGTTGATGAAAATCAGCATCCTGTCATCTTTACTCTTCCACAGTAGTGCACTGTTCACTCACACAGAGCTTGTTCACCAGGATCCCCAGGTACCATTCCACAGAGTTGCTCTCCAGTTGGTTAGATCCCAACCTGTGCTGCACTCCTGGATAATGCTTTCCCAGGTGCAAAAACCTAACACTTGTCCTTGTAGAACATCCTCAGGTTCTTGTTAGCCCATAGTCTATCCAAGTCATCCTGCAGGGTGGCTCTCTTTTCTCATGTATTCAGTTCCCCACTGTTGGCATCATCAGCCATCTTCACCAGGGTACACTTGATCCCATCCTTCAGATCACTTTTGAAGCGTCCCTAATATCCCAGGGGGACCTCACTTGTGACAGGCTGCTGGTTTGAAAAGAAGCTACTTATCCCAACCCTGCTGCTGCCTGCCAGCCAGTTCCCCACCCACCACATGGAGCACTTCTCTAGACCCCAACTCACTGGCTTCTCTAGAAGGAGGCTGTGGAAAACCAAAGTGAGAGCCTTGGAGAAATCCAGGTAGATAAAGCCTGCTGTGAGCCCCACACTAGCCAAGCAGGTTACTACTTTGTCATGGAAGAAGACAGAGTTTGTCAAGGACAGTTTGCCCTTGGTGAATCCATGCTGTCTTTTCCCAATTGTGTGTTTCATCTGACTTGATAGCCTCCAGGTGGATTCATTCCACCATTTTCCCAAGGACTGAAGTAAGACTGATGTGTCTACAATTTCCTGGATCCTCTTTTAAGCCCTTCTTGTAGATGGGGGTGACCTTTGCCTTCTTCCATTTTTCTGAGATGTCCCCTGATCTCCACAACTTCTCAAAGATTATGGAGAGTGGCCTTACAATGACATCAGCTAGTTCCATCTGTCCTCAGGCAGATATTGTCAGGGCCCACTGATTTGTAGGGGAGAAGCAACATGTCTTGCTCTTGCAATCTTGTCTCTCAGAGTTCAAAATACTGAGTTCTTTCCCTAAGAAATCCATATTTAACAAGTGCTTCAAGGCATGCAATTTACATACAAGTGTCCAAAATCATAAAAGTAATGCTGACCACTGAGTGTCTGAAAAGGACAGGCGTGGTTGCTGTTCCAAAGGTAAAAGAACATAAAAGAAATGCTCTCCTATGGCTATAAGCACTGTTCTTGAGTGTGTCTAGTCAGGTACTGTATATTTCCTTATTGCTAGTTTGGCTGGTCAGGTGAACGTCTACTAGTTTTTCACAGAGGGGAGAACAGAGAATATGTAGGACTATAAAGACTATAAAGAAAGGAAACAAAGTATTTCAGCTTTTATTTTCAACAAACACATACACTTAGTTACATTAAAAAAAAAAACCCCGTATTAATATTTGTTTTCTAGTCAAATACACTCAATCAGAACATCCATACCACTGAACAGACAGAACCATGCAAGTATTGATACATGGGGCTGGGCAGTGAGTGACATTCCCCCAAAAGGGATAAGATAAATAATTGAACATGACAGGGGAGTTAGCTGTAAGTGTAGAGGGAGAGAGGCACAAATGGAACCACATCAATTTCTTGTGATGGACCGATTTCCTTAGATTTCCCACAAATACACTCTCTCAACTCCTCTAGTTAAAAAGAGATCCACACTAAAGTAAGTGCCCCAAGTTTATAACAGTTTACATTCTTTGGATGGAAGAAGCATTACTATGTGTGCCTAAAAATTATGACATCTAAGTACTACTTACTCAGCTGAAAGATACTTTGCAAGTGAAACTAGTCAGTAACGAAGCATGCAGAAAGCCTGCAGCCCGCACATTTTAGTGACATTCCACACAAAAGCTAGTAATAATGTACAATGAGAATATGACTGGAAATTACTTAAATACGTAATTCAAAAATATATAATATGAAGAAGATATATAATACTGCTACTGACAGATCGTGTGTGCATGCTCAAAGTACAAGAAATCACTACAAAAAAACCACTCAAAGGTACACTGGTTAGAAGATAATCAGTAAGATGAGGGATAATGCAGTGTCTAAGGCACAGTCTCAGCTTCTGTAGACTTCGCCTTCTGAAGAACTGAATCTTTCAGTGCAGGTTTCAATCACAAGTGAAGAGAAGTGAGCTGCAGCCTGGGGCAGTGAGCAACAGCAGCACTGGGGGCCAGGCTGCCAGACTAAAGGAGCCTGTGTGACAGATTTGGTGGTGAGCGGCATTTGAGGAGGGAGTCAGCAATGCCTGCTAGGTGAGTAAAGTAGATTTGGACCACTCTATACTAACAATGCTTAGAAGATGAATTGCCACTCTGGAAGAGCAAGGAGAGAACAAGAGTCCTAAATTATTTCTAGAGTCTAATACAAGATCCAAATCCTGGCAGAAAGCATCAGCTGCCATTTTTAAATCACATTGTCCATATGCAGGTGGTGACAGTACACACCTTACTTCCTAAACTTCCTCCCTCTCCTATATAATCAATAAGGAAAGAATAAAGGAAATATCCAGGTATATGACACATCTCTTGTCACTTCCTCTATGAGACAGACTAGTGATTGCTGCAGCAACAAATGAGACAACAAAACGCCATTCAAATTCACATATACACAAATTCCTCTAAAAACATAGAAGAGTCTCTTGAAGACAGCAGCTCACAAAAACGTAAGACAAGTCAAAGCAAAATGGAAAGTCATGGGCAAAATGGAAAGGAATACAATGCAACAGCAAATTAAGAAAGAAGTTGGTCACATTTCTTTCTACCATCTAAGCCATTACCAAAATGTACTTAGAACTGTGATTCTGGAGATTGAATTTCACTCACATAACACATAAAGGATGCTTGTTTTAGAACAGAAAAGTAAGACCCCAAATTCATCTATCAGTGCACAAGTCATTTGGGATGCTTGTCTCCACTGAGGATAAACATGGTCTACATGCCTGACAGTCTCAATTTTAAACAGTTAATGTCACTTGCGAACTACTCTCACCATAAACAACCAACATAATACGCACTACCAGGAACCAAACTTTTAATGGTAAGTGCTTACTACTGTCTAGAGAGCCAAATATTCAACAGGTTAAAAAAAATCCAACAACACTGTCATCACTGTTTCTGAACATGTGATTATTATTTAAAATTTGCAGCTAAAATAACTATAGCATAAGATGTGGTACGTAATTTGAAAGGTCCGTAATTTTGTCATTAAGTATTCTCAGGGAGGAGTTATTTCAAATGCAATGTTCCATTTGAGAAACAATTTAAGTGTATCTTGGGTATAACATAACTGCCTGGTATCAAGCCTTCTGTGGTTATGACTGTCTTTCAGTTTGTAGTATTCTGCAGCTTCCATTACTCTAGCATAGCATTTCTGTCTAAAGCACAAAACTTTACTGTACATTTGTGAGACATAAGAGTATTTTTAGTCCAAGTCCACAAATGAGGCCTGAAACATAGAGGATTAGAAGAGCACTAGCAATTTTTGGGCTAAACCAGGATTAATACAGAACTTGAGCAAATAAAGAAATGATCCAGAAAGTTTGCATTAGCAGTTACCTATCCCTGGAGGAAGCATGAATACAGCACCTCCCTATTTATCTTGCAGGCTCCCTAGGCACTTTCACCTGCAGAGAGCTACTGCCTTCATAGGGAAAAAGACAACTACATTCCACCTGAGCAACACTGCACTCCAGTAGCAAGGTAAAATAGCACTGAAATCTGCCAAAGCCTCCAGAGAGACTAGATCAGTTAAGTGTATTCAAAGGACTCCTTACCTCAGTAAGAATGAATTCAGCACAAGCCACTGTTACTATAACCATTTTAATTAAAAAAAAAAAACTTAAATCCTTCCACTTCCAGACTAGTTCTCTCACACCTCACTGGTCACTAATCCAAGAAAGTATCAGCTCTCCTTAAAAAACCCCAAAAGATAAAGACTGTAACTATGTCAACTACACTCCTAAAGTTGATACAGCAGAAGAGTTTTGCATCTTTTCCCATTTACTGGTAAGTCTGTCCAAAATGAGTGAGAAAGTGTTGCTAGCAGGGCAAAACAGCTCCCAGTTTCCAGCCTGCCCCACAGGAACTGCTAACTTTTGAACATGAGTATTCTCCTACAGTTAGAGACTTTGGCTCTCTCCTGCTTTACTGTCCCTCACCTGCTCCTTGTGTTCACTGTGAAAAATTCTGTAGTGAGGGCAACTCATCCACTTGCCAAAAGCTCCTTTCTTGTTCAAAAGGCCTCACCAACTTCAGTGGATGCACTGCAGGTATGATTCAGATTTGGAGACCTACATTGTCGCGGTGCCTTCAGAGAGTGTCTCTCTGCTCACCCGGGCTAGCTCTGGCACCGAGGCAGCGTGTCAGGCACAGCTCCAGCTACAGATAACTAGAGCCGATCTTGTGGGTCCTGAGATCTGTCGACCCACTCTTCTTGGCACAGGTTGTATTTGTGCGACGTCGGTAAGGAGGAAAGGAGTCTGGGTTGGGGGAGCCAACAAGATTTATTGGAAGGCCGTGCGTGGGGCCTTCTCACTTGAGGCTACAGCCCAGCCCAGCCCCGAACCCGGCTCGAACACTGACTTTTGAACCGGGGAGGGGAAAGGGGAGTGAACGAGGGAAAACCCAATGGGGACCCTCCAAGGAGTGACCCAGGGCATAAATGACACCCTTGGGAGCCAACCTCAGGTTAAAGGAGGGAACAGTGTTCCTTTGCACCCAATCCTCCGCCATCTCTCCCAGAGCTTTCTAGAAGCTAGGTTGGGTTCCTGAATGACGGACAGCTCACCGAGGGAGGGGACAGGGAAAGGACACATCCAATTTCTATGGAAACTGGGGAAGGATACATTGAGTGACAGGAGACAGAGCAGGGAACAACTATACCTAGGAAACCAAGGGGGGTGAATAGAACAAACCATTCTAACATATCAAATAAACATAAAAATCCACACTGCTACACTACATCATTTCAGAAAGAAAACACAGTTCTTCCAAAACAGGGTAGAAACTTTTATTTAACTTTTCCCCTATTGCTGAAGTGCCAAGATAGCCAGATACCTAAGGATGCACTTAGTGAGATTGCCAAAGACATCTAACTCCAACTGAAACCCAGAGAATTGAGCACATTTACTCCAAAGACTTCACAGAGAATCTGTCTATACCCAAGTACTGAGGTCCTTAAAATCCCACTCTACATCCCATTTCCCTTTCCTGTTCAAGGGAATTTTCCTTACTGATTTTTATGAGAATGGAATCTATTAGTTTTCAGTAATATACCCAGTTATTTCACTGTCAGAGATACAATTTCTATGGACAGGGGTGCAACTCACACTACAAAAACATTTTGCTTTATTACAGTGGCGGTATCCATTCCACAGCTTTGGATGCACAGAAACAGGTAAAGAAATTAAACTTTAAGGATGACACAGTGCTTTCAGACCACATAGAACATTTTCTAACGTCATCTGGCACTTTTCCACAGGCCAAGGACAACAAACAGCCTCAAATACAGAGATTTACAGTTTCTGTTTTACCACCTGAAGTCATCTAACAAGATTCAAGGTACTTCTGTGCACTAGACAGCACAATAAGATCAGTTTTCATCATTTGAGAGGGAAACACTTGAAGCAATGGTTACTTTGCTTTCCATCAGACAAATTAGTTTCACTGTGATCTTTTCAAGATGTATAACCCATGAATTTTAAGTCGGTTGCAAAAGTCCACAGAAATGCAATTTAGCATCTTCCATCTGTATGGGTTTAAACACTCTTCTAGAACAGCAACTGTAATAGTTTTGGAATGTCTTTTCCCTAAGTTCCCTTCCTTCCTCCTCCTTATCTATACACTAATAGCTTTGATGACACAGGGGTATTTCAGTATTTCAACAATGAAATTGAGCACATCAATGTTTTCACTATATAATTAAAGGAGGAAATATAAACACCAAACAGTAATTATGATTTTGTCTGACTTAATATCAGAGCTGTTTCACTGTTTAAAATTACAAATAACCTTCACAGACTACATAGTCCTATTGTGAAAGAAAAATGATTTCACAGAAAATTGTGAGAAAACTTTAACTTTTTTCTCTTTATAAGGTACATTAGTAACATGAATCAAGAATAATGTCTGAGAATGCCAAAATAAAGGATATTTCTCCCAGTGGAATTAAGATTTTAATACTTTGCCTTTGATCTGAATTACACAGTATTCTTTAAATCCAAGAGCACAAAATTCCAGACTTCCGTAAATAACCTGAAGCTTGCTAGCAAAAATCTGCCAACTAACAAATCCCTCTTCATCTCTCCAAAGGCTGCATTTTTAAAGGTCATTAGATGGTCAGCTCACACACTAGATTAACAGACCATGTAAATATAATAGACAAAAGACATATAAAATCTCCATTTCCCATTTTGAGTAGCAGTGCTTCTTAAGAGCGTATCACCCTTTATGCAAATCAGAGAACTTGTATGCAGGTAATATTCACAGACAATAATAGCAAGATCCTAACTTCCACTTTAAGGCAGCCCAGTGCTAAATTTGCTGGGAGGAGGAGTTTGTAGGGGTCCGGTGTGAACAGCAGCTTGGGTAGAGTACAAGACCAAAATACTTCTTTGAAGAAGAAAAAAACCCAAACAAACTCAAAACCTTTGATTCCTGCCTAAGACCCTGTTCTGTCTGAAACATGAATGATCCTTCACAATAGATACTCAAGGCATTGGAAAGGTCTCAGTTCACAAGACCAACAACTTCATGTCAATTACATGTTCAGTGTTAAAGTTCTGTATAAATGCTGTACTAAATATGACTATTGGCTCAAGTGAGCCAAGTGAAATCATGAATTAGATCCACCTTACTGAAAAATCTGCCCTTCAAGCCAAAATGAACACACTGTAGCATGAAGAGTTGTAACTTCCAGTTCCAGACAGCTTTGTCCTGTAGCAGAAATGGTCCCTCCCTCCAGGTACTGCTCTGTGTGTGCCAGTACCTCCATGTCAACTGAACAAAATAATAACCAAATACCTAAAGTACATAAAACATTTAAACCTAGACATATTCCTATTAACTTTGTGAGATTGGACTATTCCCATAATACTGGAGTGTGACCATGTTTGCGTGGGTCATTTCACTTTAGCTGTGCCTCCAGCCTGTCCTCAACGCTATGTGGGAGGTTTATACTAATCAGCTTTTTCTGAAGTTTAAATTGCAGCATCACATCGGCAGCTGTTACACAACATCAAGAAATAGGAGCTTGTGCTGATTTATGAAAGCCAACCTGGTGCTACATTCAAGCCTTTGAATTAGCAGATATTTTCCCCATAAAATTATTCAACATCATGAAGTTAAATATTTTAGTTAAGAACTAATAAATACAGCGATGCATGATGTTCTAAAAAGCCAGAGCTATTTTAGTTAGTATAAACTTACCAGCAATTAATACCTTACAACAGTATGATTTTTCTCACAGTTTTAATTATATGTTTGTAACTTCATCTATTGGAGAATGAATGTTTTCCCAAAAGGAAGAAAACATACACTTCTTTCCTGAGTTTGTTTTAAAGAAAAGCAAATTATCCAAATTATCCTCTTGTAAAACATAGACCATACAGCTCAACAGCCAGTAAAGCCAAATTCCAAATTTCTATTCTTGAATTTTGTTAATTTGCAGCTGTAAAGGTGTCTGGCACTCACAGCAGCATCTGAAGGAACACCTATGGCATTTAAACCTTTTATGTTCTTTGAAAAATCTTTCAGCTAACAGATTTTTTCTCTAAAGGAAAAATAGCGGGTTGGGGGAAAAGCCAAAAGAGAGGGAAAATAAATTCAAATGTATCTAGTCAAAGCACACAAGTATTCACATATCGGTCTTCAGGAAGAATCGAAACACAGTGTAACTCTTGTTAATCTCATAATTGCAAGAGGCTTTTACCCACGGCTGTTAAATAATACGATCCAAATGCCTCTTCAAGATTAAGTATATAATGTCACTGTACAACTAAAACAGGAAGACATCAAAGGGTATGCTACACCATTTGCATAAAGAAGAAAAAGATTACTATGGTTTCCTTAATATTTAAGTATGTTTACTAGTAGAAAAGAAATACATTCTTTGGCAACATAATGACTGTAACTTTGAATTTTTATTCCTGTAAATGCCTCATCTGAATACATTACTTTAAAATAAGCAATTCATTTGCTTTTCCCATATAAAAGATCCATTTTACAGACAGAAAAGAAGGAAAGGTATTTTTGCTGAGGAAAAAAAGAAATAATCAGAGCAATGAATTGAACAATCTGAGGGCAAGAAACAGGTGCCTCATTGACAAGCTACATCATATTTACACTCATTCTAAATCAGAATTTATACTGTGGCACCTAAGTATTTGCAAATCTACCATTGGGAAATCCAAGATCATATTCACTTTCTGTGGAGAATAAGGCTTACTACTATACAGATGCTTTCCACATTCAGAGCCCAATCTAATTAGGTCAAATTTGTAGAAGGAATAGAGATCAAGGTTCCCCGCTAGTGTTGAATTATATTTTTGCTCCATGCTTGTGTTGAATTATATTTTTGCTCCCTGGGGAATTATAAAAAGTATTTTTCTTGAGTGAAGGAATATAGGGTAAAGTTCCAAAGAAATTCACTGATGCAGGCACAGCTAGAATTGAGGATTTTCTGGTCCCTGTATCAAACTGAAATATTTGATCTCAATCTCTTGCAGGAAAGACTAGTGTATAGGGTTATTATTGCAGCTCTGTACATTTCACGTCAATGCACAGAAACTACTGATTCTACAGCTACTATAATAAAGTTGCCATTAAAATGGAGACCTACAAAATATCTTATACTTACAAAAAGAGATGCAAGATTTTGTTGTAAAAAAACTCTAAATAAGGCAAACAAAAAACCTCTCTCCATTTGGTACTTAGTGACTGAACTTAGTCTTCAATACAGAACAGATGATAATCTGGTTTCTTATAACAATGTTCAAGATCTCGGTTTGGGGACCTGTCTGTAGGCACTCCAGAATCAGGACATACCACCCTGTTACCATCTGAGCCCAGTGAGACGTCACAAGTCTTAGCACAGACAGACACACAGCCAGTGCTGTCCAACATAGGCCCTCTACGCTTTGGATACTGAAGGTTCTCATCTCTTCCACAAGTTATCAGATGTGCTGACAGTTAAAAACCCTTTGGAGGATGGAATTTACCCACAGAGTCAAACCCCCAGCAGGAAGTATTCTCAGAGATTCCTCAGAGCTGTACTGCAGTGCTCCATTCACAGTCCAGCCTGGAGTCAGCAATGCAGCACAACCAAAATATTTGGAATTGATCACTGAATGGAAGGAAAGAATTTTAGTTGTGAGAAGTTGTGAGAACTTTACAGTTGTCTTAGCTGTAAGAAGCATAGAGTTTAGTTGTCTTTAGTTGTGAGAAGCATAGAGTACATGCATCATTATTCCCAGCCCATCGGCAATTCGTCCCAGAATAATAGTAATGCTAGTGGCATTTGTGGGATATTCAATCCAGCATCAGGTAGAATGAGGGAGAAAACACCAAATTTTGAAATTCTTCAACAAAACCAAAAGGTTCTGCAAATAATTTCATGTGCTCCACCAAATCTGAACAATTTCAAAAGCCACTGAGCTTATACAGAAACTTAAATAGTACTTTTTAAGAAAAAGCTTATATGATATGTGCAACTATATAACATGTTCAATATAACATCTTTCTTACATGTGCAAATTGGTTTTGTACCTGTATTTAAGGGGCAACTGGTGAAACACTGAGTAAAACGAATTTCACAAGTAGTTATTTAGCAGAGACTTAATCATTCTTTAGCCAGTCTGCATTTTTTCTTTAAAGCAAGTTAGAGTCCAGAGTGCAAAATGGGTATTGCAACTGTTTCCAGCTGTAAGTACTCCTTTCAACCCAAACAATTTGAGATAGTTTCCCTACCTCCTAGACTACATGAAACAGAATATTTTTTTGACTTTCCAACACCCCCCCCCCAAGACCTAAGAAAAATAGAAAACTGAGTTGGGTGACCAGGCTTGGTGCTGCTCAGAAGATAACTGAACCAAGTTGATTCATTTCCCATTACCAGTCTGCTGTCTTGCAGAGAAAGCAGCCCAGCTCCAACCTTTAATTACCTAAGTGGTACTTGCTAAACTTAGTTGCCCTAAATATCCACAGATTAAAGCAGTTCTGGAGATGATCCCAGATAGTCTTTCCAAGTAAGAACTCTCTCATCACGTGCTATTACTAAACAATCCTGCACAACCAAATACCTATAGTAAACACATACGGTATTGAAAAAAACCAAATGATTACCTTCAAATCTGAAGCACATATTCTGCACTCAAAAGTCAATTGGCCTAAATAAACCCCCCCCTTACTCTCCACGAAATTAAAAAAAAAAAAAAAATTCAAAGAGCTTCGAGTCACGCACAAACATGAGAAAATACTGCTGACCATTTTCTTTCCTTTTTCAGCCTGCAAGCGGCAAGAGGTGCTCATTTTACTCCTGGTACGGCAACAGCGTGTTGGTGTTTTACACAGTTCCCCTCACACAGCAGTCCCAAAAAGCATTTCCCAGTGGTAGAAACATCACCACAGCAACTACACCACAGAGACCTGCAACCTCCCTAGTCACAATGCATCTCTGTTCTCTGTGGAGAGCAGTTGGCCCAAAGATGGGTCAGCCAGGAATGTACTCACCCCCTTCTAGAGAGCAACTGAAAAGATCAATACAGTCCAAGGCTTCTTCTCCCTCTAGGTGGAAGACATGCAGAAATTTCAAGTGCTCTGTAGTGTAGCACTGAGCTACCGTTTTAACTAGCTGGGAAGTGTTAACGCTTTACTTACGATGAAAAGTTGTATCTTTCATTTTAATAAGCACAATAAAAGAGTCAAATCATGAGCTGATCAGGAAGGATGCCGATGGTGGCAGCAACAGCTCCCGGCTCAATGAACTTAATATGGCAACAATTTATGATTATGTGGGGGAGAAATGGAGCTTAGCTACTGACCTTCTCTGCAGACTTTGGGTAAGTGACTTCGCCTTTTTTCAGTCTTCTTTTCCTTGTTCATTTTCATTAGGGACTGCCACTGCATCTCATAACAAGGACAGAACACACAATAACTCTATAGGAACCTCTCACCCTCAACTAGCCAAACATCACTGAAACAGGAATAATTAATATGCTAACTTTGACTTCTTCTCTGTCTAGCCAATCTTGATTGGCCAGTTTCTCAGAGCACCATGGTACTCATGGCTCATGAAGTGAGATTCAAGAAAGGAGAGAGTAATATTCCAGACAGTTTCTTTCACCTTCTGCTCTGGAAGCATCTTCATAAAAATCACAAGAAAAGGTAAATGGACATTGGAAATCTCGAAGTGCCAGCGCAGGTAAAGGAAGAAGACAAAGGATAGCAGCAACAGGAAAGAGCAAGGCTTGCAAAAGGCTTCAGAAGGTAAGAAAAAGCCCTACAATTTTAGGCAACAGCAATCAAAGATCCTATGAAGGAATTAAAAAATGCATAACATAATCAAATAAAGAATGCAACCTTTACAAAGACATGAAAAGTAAAGGGAGAAAATTCTTATCAAAGAACTAAACCAGAAGCATCATCCTACCAACCAGCACTAAATCTGCAGGGCAGAGCCTCAGCCGCTGTAAACTGTCATGGTTGTATTGATGGTAGAGTTAAGGGAGCACAGATATGCTCCCAGAGTCTCTGAACAACTGCCTCTCTCAAAGAGTCAGTTTTGTTCTAGGAGCTCACAAAACTCAAAGCACAAGCTGCTTCACAATAAATGGGGAGAGTGGGTAATAAATCTGTTTTCCACATTTCAGTCAATTTCAACTTCTAAACATAAATTTCATTCAGAAATTCCATTCCAGAAGTTTACCTGTTTCCCACCATCTGTGAATATCTTACATCTTGCTATTAAAAGATTTAAATACCTTTGAATAGCAATAGATTCAATCATATTTTCCTCAACCCACTAAACAACTGAATGCATCATATGCAGGGGAAAAGTAATTCATCAGGTTTAGGCAATCTCTGAGAATTTTCCAACAAGCATGTATGTATGGAAACTGAATAGGCAGAGCCTAAATTATCTTCTTGCTTGCAGGAAGGCACATTTACCACTGTTCCTCCCTATAGGTAGATAATGTCACCCTCAGCACCATTGATGCAGCTTGTGTCATTAACATCATACCATTAATCTCATGTTGAAAAAAATAGAAACAATTGGCTGACAACATACTCATGGTAAGCATCCACCTGAAGTGTTTGCTCTGCTGTACTTCAGCTTACCAGTAGAGTTCCAGCAGGAATTAACCTGACTCAGTTTCTAAGGTTATTACAATTTCTACTAGAATGTCTTCAATGTCTGTCAGCTTCAAAGAATAAAGAAAACCACCACTCTTTATTGCCTGAAAGCCTTGCCTCCCTGCAGAACAGGACTGATGCCAGTGGAATTGTGAGCAGGTTCATGCAGTATTTTCAGCCTGCTAGGTGGGTAACCACATCTAGTCTGTAAAATGTCATTGTCATAATGAATACAGAACTAAATACGAATAACAAATTTTTGTAACTTCAGAGAAAAAAACAATAAGGTTTCTTATCAGAAATATTAGCAGAACAAAGTTCAAGACTAATTTACTGTAATGAAATTCTAGATTTCTTGCCCAACCAAAACCAAACCTCTCTCTACATTTTGATTTTTCGCTTTCTTTTGTCACTTTCTCTGCTTACTACTTCACAGGGCCTACCTTTTTGCCTTGCAATTCCCAAGATTCTCCCATGGTTCAGCATTCAAATTCAGTCTCCCTTCACTCACGTGTCTCTTTCATCTATCCTCCAACTCCAGGATGCCTGACAGTATAATCTTAGTCTTTCTACCACACAGTTCCAACCCTCAAATTTCTCTATCCCTCTTGCAGTTTCTGGTGACCATCTTCTAGCTCCAGGTGCTTTTCACAATCTACTTCCCTGCAGCCCAGTTCCGCACTTGTAGAATTTTGTCTGAATCCTCCACACTGGTGGTCCAAACTAGATTGATGAAACACCAAGAGCACAGAGTTGAGAAATGAATCCAGCATTTTAGCATCTGTCAAGCAACCCAGAATCTCATAAAGACTGTGCTAGGCCAACCCCTGAAGCATGGATTAATGCTCACAGGCTGATTTACAAGGCCTTTTCAACCCACTTCCTACAACAGCACAGTCAGGTCTGGTAACAACCGCATGTGATACAAGGCAAGACAGCAGTGCTTTCAGTCTCAGCTGCAGTACAAGGTGACATAGAATTCTAAATTTCAGTCGACAAGGATGGGTACATTTAAACCCAGCTTTTGTACCAACAGCATCATTTTCTAAGTGGAACATGGAGCACAATCTACAAAATGGTCTATCTCCCCAGTCATACTAGAGAATAACATATCCAAATACACACACATTATCTCCCACTAAAGTCGAGTCAGTCAGCAATACCATGGACAGCTGCATGTCCAGGTCTTATTAACTTTGATTTTGAAATCCCTCATTCAGGATTTCAAATATGTCCTGAGTGAACTCTAATTCATTTGATTTCCAGATCACATGACAGTGCAACTCAGGTTGGATGGAACTTTAGGTCATACTAGTCCAAACATCATTTTTCCAGGAGCCTAAATCAAAACAGGTATCTGGATTTGATTCTCACATATTTCCTCTTTAACCTCAGGCCAGTAATTTACTCATCTGCTCTCTGCCCGTGTTGTCTGCAGTTACAGAAAAAGAAATGTTGCACTACTACTACTACATTAACATCTGAGGAGTGCTTAGCTAACGTGGTTTGAAATATAGGCAAATCTCATAGCTAAATACTACAGCTGGGCTAATACAGGAAACTTGAGATCTTAGTCTAGCACTCCAGAGCATTCAGCCTGGATGTTTCAAGAATGAATTTGTGTCCACATGCATTAAATTTAGTTCTGAAGTGGCTACATTTTAAAAATTTGGATTTTTGTTTCAGGCCTGATTCTTGGTTTCAAAGCAAAGACTTAGCTTGTAAAAGTCTTTATCTACAGTGTGCTTCAACTGAACCCAAGCCAACTGTAAATAAATCTGAGTCATATAAAATAAAGATTATATTAAGTAATATTTTTACTAGGTTTAAGAATATACAGTAACATAACAAAATACTATTTGTTCCAATTGCTTTTGTTTACTACATCTCTACATGGCATTTTAGTCAGACCTTAATTTACTGTGTGTTAAACTGCTTCCAGCAAACTTGACCCCTAGACCTGGCAGAATGGATAAATTACCCTGGAGTTCATTTTCTGTACTCCACTCTCCAGGGGATGCTGCTGGCAGGTTGAGTCAAAGCACAGAGAGATGTTTGTCTCCTTTCTTTCTAGTATTTTGGATGCCAGTATCAATACACTGCTAGAAAATGAACAGCTCAGAAAGAAGGATGTTTATTTTTCAAATTCTACATTCAGTCAAAGCACATTTCCTACACTGGTTCACAAAAAAAAACCAAACCAGAAATAAACAAAACAATAAACAAACCAAGAAAAAAAAACCCCATCACAAAGGAAAAGCTCCACCACTTTTCCCAGCTAACTTCAACTACACCTACCTGCATAACCATTTAATACTCACACTTAGGCCATGCTAAGATGTCACAAGTTCCACCTCAGCCTAGGTATGAATTCTGATTTAGGAGACCTTGGCAGTCACAAAAGAAAAACTTGTAATAAACCATTTGACAAAGTGGTTTTAAACTGTCCCATATCTATCTTCCCCAGAATCAGAAGCCATACAAATGAGATCACAATCAATAAAGTTTAACACTCAGCATCTACAGGGACAAGAGGGAATCTGAAGCCACTGGGTGAGGGGGAATAACCCAAAGCAAACCCTAAACAAATAAAACCTCACCAGCATATGACAAGTGGCTACAGAAAGCTACCTGCTAGCTAATCTCTAACTCCTTGAACTACATAAATAAATACACATTCACGGGACACTGCACCTATATGTTATGTGAATACCATATGCATAAAGCAACAAAAACTTTTTCTTAAGCCTTTCTTCATTTTCATTTCCTTTTAGACTGACATGAAAATAGAATGTTCATACCTGATAACTTTCCTGGTCTTTGAGGGCATGACACATTGGAGTAACAAAATATTTTAAATCCATCTGCATGCACTATCAATAAACCTATCATACTAAAATAGTTGCACATATTCTATGCATCAAGACAGAGAGGAAGTCCAACTAATATGCACGTGGGAAATATTTGCAAATAACAGAAGACAATAATTGTCTGTAGTGTCTCAATGAGACCGTGGTCTTTCTGTGCTAGGTATTATATGAATGCACAGTAAGATCATGCAGATCACGCCGAGCTTACTAATTTAGGCTGTTCATGAAACAAAGGCTTACAGTGAAATTATTAATACCACATCCTTAAAAGTGGAGGTCTAGGGCATTTATCCCTGCTACAAAATGGAAGTTTGATCTAGGGAAGATCATGAGCGCAATGTTTAAAAGAAATATGTATTATCAAATCATTTAAACAAAATTTACATCAGCACAAAATTACATATTCCACCAGCATTTATTACTCTAAGTTTATGATCTTATATATTAAGGTGTCTACAAGGATTAAGAAAAAAAGGATATATCAATCCAGCATGTGAAGAATTATGCATTTAAATAAGCACTGTGTTTGTTAAATACAGCTGATGGAAATCAATAGTTCCTATAGTGTCTTTACTACAAGTGTTCAAGAAAAAACGTTTTCTGCCCCTTTGGAAAATTTCTTGGAACAGTCAGTCCTGTCTTCTCTAGTCATCATCAGTTTTTGTAGAAAAAAATAACAGGCCCTTGTTCTCTCTATGGTATGCTAGCAAAACAGTCTAAGACTTCTATAATTTCCCTACAATGCATGGCATCTTACGTAAGTCCCCAAGATTATAACTAAAAATGTAAAATATACACAGACCTAATGACTTCGATCCTGACTCAAAACTCACTTATACACACGCTACTGGGAAACACTGTAGAGGATTGATTCTTCCTCACTGCAGGAACATAAAGCATTGCTACAATGTGCCTTTTAATGATAAACTAAAAATGCAGCATGGGTCTGGAAGAAATGCTAGCCCTGTCTTTCCCTCAGTCCACAATTCATCTTTAAAAAACAATGGGAGGAACGTGCTTGAACCAAATAGCCAACTTTTCAAAATCAGTGTAATTCATGAACTGTCCATGATTGATGAAGCACAGGCAAGAAAATTCCACTGCCTGTTTCAAGGCTACTCGCTGACTAGTGTCAGAAGACAGTGGAAATACATTCCCATACATTTCTGATTCACAAGAAAAAAAAAAAATCTATCTGTATACAGGGATTACTTGAAAATATTCACAACAGCAAGAAGTCTGGATCAGTTGTTTAACAGCCTCACATACCCCAGTGGAGGCACATAGTAAGAGACATCATGACATCCAGTCACCCCACCTTGTATGGGCCCTGGAAATGTTACTTGGAGTTCTGGAGGACATGGAGTCATAGGAACATTTTGAAACAAAAGGCATGCCATTGGAGGAGAGAAGCTACAAATCAGACTTTCTGGGCAGATGGCACTGCAAGCTAGCAAGCTGATGGCAGATGGAAGTGAGAGCTCAGATATGGCAAAAAAATCAGTTGCAAACTAATGAGGCATGTTAAGATGTTAGAGACAACTACTCCTCTTTTCTGATCTCTCTGCTTTAAGTGAGGGTCAGGTCAATTCCTCCTCCCACAGAAATCTACTCAGAGCCATAAAGAAAAAAGCTAGTTCTGTTTCCTTCCAAGAGGAAGCCATCCAGAGAGTTACTCAATATGAAATAAATATAAGATTCATAATTCAAAAATCCCAGGCTGTCATGAAATTTCTGAAGTCCAGACCCTTCTACATACAGTCTTTAAGCCCTCTAGCCTCCAGGACAATAAAAAGACTAATATCTTACCACAGCAGAGAAGCTTTCAATAATGGGGAAGTTTAAACCGGGAATTATCTTTAACAGAAAAATGCTACAGAACACATAAACTATGGTGAGGATGTGGGTTCGGTCCAGACTAGAACTGAGGTTGGCTTGGTGCTCCCAAAGCTCCATCTCCTTTCTGCAGCTGACCTACAGTTCCTTCACTGCTATGGGATAGACACAATCTATAACTCTTCACGATTGCAGAATATTACTATCAGAAAAAATGTGGAGCACCTCTTAAGACATTGACTATTATCAGTCCTCTGATACAAAAATCCCAGCTTTTCTTCTCTAGTTACATACACACACATACGTGTATTTTCTTGTCCTCTTTCAGTCCCCTGGTTCTTTTTTAAAGCAGCATTACTGAGACTTCAGCATTTTTTCTCTTCTGATAAAATGCCCCGAAACATTATCAATGTTTCCAGAAGAACACAATACAAAATTATCTACTTCAGCAAATGAGGCTACTCTCAAACAGCGTAGACTATGTGAGCTTCTAGAAGATAGCAGCACT
Source organism: Donacobius atricapilla (assembly GCA_013397315.1). Taxonomy (NCBI): domain Eukaryota; kingdom Metazoa; phylum Chordata; class Aves; order Passeriformes; family Mimidae; genus Donacobius; species Donacobius atricapilla. Next base: position 210,079 of record WBMY01005700.1, read on the forward strand.
CACAAGCTTCTAACATTACTTCTAGAAGCTCATGGACTTTTTATCCCAAGATATATTACAAAGGGTGAGCCTTTCTTGCCAATGTCATGAAGTGCAGGGATCTCATGGTCTTAAAACTTTAGCTGTCATTTCTAACAATGGGGATTTTAATTTTTTTTTTACTTACACGTAAGAAAATCAAGTGAAGTGGTAAATATATTAACTTCATTGAAAGCCTTTGGAAAAAGGGAGGTAAAGCTGCAGACTTGTGTGGGAAGCTAATGAAAAGGGAGCACAGCAATGATACAAGGGATTAACAGGCTCTCAGCAAGAACCTGCTGAAATTCTTGTATCCTAAACATACATATAAAAGCATCCACATAACAAGAGAAAGCTGCTATAACCATACACATGGCCATGCATGTGTATGGCCCCTCATGCTTAGAGCAGACACAGAAATGACATAGGTAAGAATAAGTAAATCTCAAAGGAGCCTACAGGGAACCATGTATTCATATTCCAGCTGAAAATCCACACTCTCCCCAATCTTCTTTGCAATCTCCATCAAGTCTCTTGACCTTTCCTGGGACTTCCCTTTCTGTAATCATATGATTACACAAGCTAGATTCTTACAGAGATGAGCTGCACTACTTGCTTCTTTCTCATAGGTGTTCGATCATTGCTACATTCTCGTTACATGACAAATCTCAAATCCCTGGCTACCAGACAAGAATGAAAAAAAATAAATAGAAGAAAAGGAGGTCAGCATCCCATACAGTAAAAAACAAAACAACAAAAAATAAAGCCAACAAAGAACACTACTTCAAATCTACAGAAGTTGTTACTGAGCAGTAACAACAACGGGTTCTTATAGACCCACTCCAGCCCCACAAACACCAACTTTAGCTATCTTCCGATGTTCCCTTTATTTGCAGCTTACATCTAGTCACTCCTACAGAATCTCAATTCCTCTTTCAGCTGCAGAAGATACACAATGATAAGCAGTACATAACTGCAGAATAACAGGAAGTGATTAAAAATGCTACAACTGCAATCCTGTGACAGATTTAATCTGTAAATCTGTGTTCTAACTGAAGAAACACATTTTAAAAGAAAGGCTACTATCATTACTGTGACTAGAAATTATTCATTTAACGCAAGTCTTGTGATATTTTTCTTAAAACTTCAGCATCCTGAGGCATATTTGGGCCTCCCTTGTGTCCATCTCTTGTGGTTACAGAGAAAAGTGCACCTCAGAGACCTGAATTTCAGAAAGCACATCAAAATGACTCAGCTGTATTTATCTATTCCAATTGTTCTTAAACTAATCTTATGACTTTAGAAGAATGAAGAAAGCAGAACTATTCGTTTTAAACATGGGAAGAAGTCAGTATTGCTTCTGGAATTCCAAGTCACATGCAAGCATGTTTTTGCCTTGGTCGTTTTATGATCTCACTGTGGAAAAAGTTCTCATTCATGCTAAATGGAACTCTCCATCAGAACTTTAACAGGTATCTTTCTGATCTAACTTCTATAATTTTGTGGCCTCCATTGCCTTGACTCCAAGTGTGCTGCCAAATATGTGCTAAGACATGATCACATTGATGCATCCACATATATGGAGGAAAATGGAAGAGGAGTGGGAAAGAAAAGTATTTCCTGACTATTCATCAAGAATCATTGTGTTTCCCAAAGGTCCTTTTTGTGTTCTTTCAGTTTGTGAACAACTTTGACAGACAAATCAAGAGCATCATAATGCTACAGATGCAGAACACAGCAAACCAACCCACAGAGTTCTTAATAAAAGCACAAGGAAGCTCTTGGACATCAAGAGGATATAGTTAACACTTTTGGACCCACATACTTAGAGCTGTGTTCTTCCACTCCTCTCTCAGGAGCGTATAAGCACACTAGTGATCCTCAACCTATACAACTGGCACCTCAGTATTACAACAAACATGTAAATGAGGGCAGGAATACTGCTCCAAACTCTCCTGCTGCCTGGGGCTGACAGTATCCTAGAACTCATGCTGACACTGCTGGCGAGAAGGCACACGCTCCATTGCTATCACAGAGTTGATCAAAGGGTCACATTTAAAAAAAAAAAATCTGAACTTTAAATTAACTTGGCTAGTGCCATTGGCAAAATGTCTTATCTCCCACACACCATAAACCACAGAGAGGCAAGGAGAGAGAGAAAAGAAATACACTGGAAAGACAGATGGGAAGATGAAAGCATTGTGGACTAACATTGATACTAAAATGCATCATCTACTCCTGCCCTCAATCAATTCTTTTTGCCTGGCCAAGATAGACATCCTGAAGTAAAATGGATTCCAGGGTTTCCATATCACTTACCTCATCAACCCCCTCCACACAACATAAATTCCTACTCTGAGTACATAGTTTATCACTAAACTAGTAAACCACGATTAACTGTGTAAAGGTAATGAACATAAATCACTGAGCTCAGATGTCATCTAAAACACTGCATATTTAGCTAGCCACAGTTTTAAGAGGAGTACACCTCTCATGACTTGTGCAATATACACACATCAGCTGGACAGAAATGAATAATCACTGAAAGAACAAAACTACAGAAACTGAATGGTCAGCACTCATCTCACAATGACCCCAAAACATTCCTTTATCTGAAGGATACCTTTTGCCTTTGATACATAAAATCATGTCATTACGTAACACAATAAACCTTTTAAGTTTTACACTGATGTTTACGCATAACTGCAGCTTGGTCATGACAAAACTACCCAATACATCTCAAGAGCTTATAAGACATTACAAAGTTTCCCCATCTTACCTGGCTCTGTACAGTTCTTCTCTTCATGTGTCCCATTAGGTGATGCCATCAACCTTCTATTCCTCCACATTCCTGATACAATGCTTCTGTCTGGAACAGTTGATTCTTGGCCTACATTAAATAAAAAGACATTATGCCCACTAACACCAATTTTTTCCTGCATCATCCCAGCAGGACTACATGTGCTCACTAACAAGGAGCGTGGACAGACCATCAATGCAAACAGGGCAAAATCCAAGGTGTGACTGGAGCACGTGCCAACAGACATGTGCTAGATGCTCCTAGCTCCAAAGGGTGCAACTAGGCACCAGATCTGAGCTGCTGACACCTTCCAGCTATTGGAACTATCAGAACATTTGGCTGTGACCCACAGCAGGAAAATAATTTGCAGCAAGCAAATGCTGAAGCCTGTACCTGTGAAAGTCAACACTTGCAGCCCATATATATGAAACCAGCCCAGCTATGCTGACATGAGCAAAAATCACACTTCCATTTAGTCATCTGTACTTGCACATATTACATTACTGCTTTCATGAAAAAAACCAAAATGCATATGGATATGTTCCAGTTACATTTTAGTTTATTCTGAACTTTTCACTCTTGAGTTTGCTTAATAATATCAAACCATTCATAACTCGTCAAAGAAAATGGAAATCACAGTGAATTCTCATAAGTCTTTAAAAAAATAAGAACTTGTTTAGAAGTCGATAGAGCTTTTGGCAAAACACATATTCCAGAAGCATTCTCAACAAAACCTGCTAAACAGAGTACAGGAGCACTTGCGAGATCATGTACCGTAAGCAATTATAATAACCAAAGAAAAAATAGAACCTCGTAATTAAATCACTTCCACCTCAATCTTATCCGTTTCAAATGAACATATTGTAATAGCAATAAAAATTCTTCCTTGGCCAATTTTAGATCTTATACTGTCATCATGTAATGCCTGTGACTTCTTAGTGACTCCTGGAAAAAGAAATTTTCTTTGGAAATTAGTTTTCCCAGAGCAAAATATACTGAGCCACAACTGTTAGAAATATAGACAACAGATGGTCAGTGTTTATAGATAATACGTACTGTAAATTAGCCAGCTGAAAAAAAACCCTACCTGATACAGCATACTATCAAAAATTAGGTTATGAGGGATTTAGTTGATAACCCAGGAGATTAAAAACTTTCATTAGTCATGAGATTTTTCATGAAAACCTAAAAAAGTTGTGGAAAACAACAACTGCAACAAAAAAACCCTTCAAGCTACACAAACATATTCATACCCCCATTACTTGTTTCCAAGTTGAAAAAACAAGTCGAAAGTTTTAAGATGAGCAATATGCTAATATGGTTTAAGACACCGAATTCTTATATGGATGGCTTGTCGCCATCCTAGATACAGCTCAAACAAGCCAGGCAATAATTTGAGCACAAGAGCATTACAAACTATGACAAGTTCCTGCAGATTTTTCTTCCCTAAAGCACACACTTGAACTTCAGCTTTCATTTAAGCAGATGACCCATCCTAATTGTGCTGAAATCGGAGTTTCTTATATTAAATGTAGATGCTTAGTGATGGGCTTGGTCGATTTTGTTCTTAAATCTTCAAAGACTGTTAGCAGCCCTACCTAGAGACCCAAGAGCTCTCCCAGCAACCTTAGACTTTGTATTTGAGGGATGTGAAGCATATTGCAGGATGAGGGCTTGAAGCTTCACACTTACAGCCCAAACGGTGCCAGCAGGCTGAGGATCAAATGGGAATGATATGGTTAATTATAAATCCAACAGTTTACCAATACAGCTCATGCACAAATGATGCAAAACACTCTGTTATAATATTCGCTCCATAAAATGTAAGATTAGTAACGTTCCTAGCCTGAAATGCGGAATTTTATGTCAAATCAGTACTTTAACGGGGGGAGAGGCGTTGGGGGTGCGTGTGAGACGGAGAAAAGAAGCCGCTATAGCTGATGGAGGTCTACTACCTAAGGACAAAACGAAAGGCAGCCCGAAGTTGCAGAGGGGACCACAGACGGCTGGAGAGAACTCCATTCTGATGCAGCGGCAGGGGGGAAACTCCTTCAGGGCCGTTCGCAGGCAGGGAGCCCCGTGGTGCCCCGTCGGTTCCCGAGCCGAGAGGCGCGGAGGGCTCGGGGCCGGAGAGCCCCGGCCGAGCAGGCGCCAGCGGCGCCGCTTCCCCCTCTGCCCGGGCTGCGCATCCGCCCGGCGCGGGGCTTTCTCCCGAGGAGCTGCGGCTCCCCCGCATCGCCCGCACGCCGGGGCATTTCCACCGGGAGACCCCAAACGAGAACAGCCACCACCGCTTGAATCCACCGAGCCCCGGCAGCCCCGGGGCGGCTGCAGCCCCCGGGCCGCCCCAGCCGCCCTGCCGGGGTCCGCCGGTCCCGCCGGCACCGCCACTCACCCGCTCTGGAGAGCAGGCTGGACATGCACCACGCGAAGAAGGGGATGGAGAC
>WBMY01005700.1:215646-247020 GCA_013397315.1 Donacobius atricapilla
CTGAGGGGCTGCAGCGCCCCGGAACGCGAGCCGCGCCCCGGGGCTGGCGGCGAGCGCCGGTGGCTCGGGGCTCCTCCACCTGTCTCGGGAGATGCCTTTGAAGATGGGCTTCCATGGGGAGAACGGCGCTTCTGCGCGGCTTGCGCGGCCACGAACGCGTGGTGTTTAGGTTGACAAATTAATGACCCATTTTGTGGAATGGTGGTTAGTTCCAGGCTGTGCCACGGCGATTTAATTTCTTTTTTTAACGAAAATTTTATGTTTACATTAATTAAGTGGTTACAGTTAGCCAACGAATGGTGGGAACTTCCTCCTACAGCACAGCATCGGTTCTGTAGACCTCCCAGAAACGCATGAGGAAGCACGTGTAGACAAACAGGATTAACTTATCTGATCTTCTTTTCAATACAGCGTGTGGTTTATGACAGAAAGCCTTTCAGGTGATTCCCTCTGGATCATTGTCCATATTCTTCAAAACATACAACATGTATCTGGCATTGGTGGTTATGGTTTCATAATTATAGTACAAATAGCCTACATAAAACAATAATCACAAATAAAATGTCACAAATCCTGTTTTCCCATCGTTCAAATGTGTTTTCTAGTTTTGCTTGTGAATTCTGTCCACTAGAGTAAGATGCAGAAGCACAGTGCTCAGGATGCTCTGGTACTGCATGTGCAATTTCTCTGGATTCATGCTGAAGACTGCCAATTGTCTCAAGTGCAAAAGGCATTTCTTGGGCTGGAGAACCAAAGAGGAACAGTGGTGTTAATGTTGTTGCTTCTTTGCATGCACGTTGCTCCAGGAACTTGTGTGTCTTAGCTGTCCAAGCTCCATGGGCACCTAGGCTCTGGTGGACTTTTGACTTTCTGATTAACATTAAAGCAGGAAAACAACTGCGTGTCAGAAGAATGGCACTGAGACATGCTCTGATCTCCTCTCTTTCATCCCCTTTATAGCTGCTGAGAGAGAAAAAGTAACTGTGAGAGCTCTTGCCTGCTACAAAAAAAAGGTAATAGAGAAGATTACAAATCAGATTATGTCTCTTGATTTCTCTCTGTGGCCAGATAGGAAATCTCAAAGTTGAACTCAGAACAGTAAAAGCTCTCCCTGATCAAAAGAATTTACAGGCTAATTAGACACAGAGGCAATGAAAGCTGAATAAACTCAACAGATCTTTAGATTGACACCTTTATTTATAGTGGACTTGGTTTTTTCGTTGAAGACCTTTAAGTTCCAGTGAAGGTGTTAGCTGGCCATGTCAGTAGAGATGCCTCTTTATACCCTGTCAGCTCTCTTAATAGATGGGAGCTAATTCTTCACGTGGCTTTCCGTCACCTCTTTTCTGGGACTAAAGCCTTCCCATCCACTCAAAGTGGCAATGCAAATATTAGTCTGCCATCCTCTTTTTGTGTGTTTAATGAGAGTTGCAGTGCTGACAAGACTGTAGTTTTCTGTATGAAGATTTGATCTAGCTATAGAAGGATGGTGACACTGGAGGGGATTGCAGATTTGTTGGGTTTTCAGTGAAATATGTTTATAATCTGCTTAGAATAATAATAATAGAAATTAAGGTTGTAAAAGGCCTGCAAGATCATCGGTTTCAACCATTAACCCAGCAATGACAAATTCACCACTAAACAATGTACCCAAGTGCCACATCTACACATTTTTGGAACCCTTCCAGGGTTTTGATTCCATCACTTCCTGGGGCAGTTTGTTCCAATGCCTGACCGTTCTTCACTTAAAAGGGCTTCAAAGAGGCTGTTCTAATGGTTGGGTCTCTTCCCACAACTGATGAAAGTTGCTTGAGATTTTTATGTTTACCGTGTTTATTCACTTATTTACTCTACACTTAAGACATTTTCAAAGCCATGGCACTCCTGATCTGAAGAGGTACTGATATTAAGACATGCAAATTTTGCCACAATTGAGGTAAATTTGTGTCTGGAGTTGTGTCTGGAGTTGAGGCTGTCATTCACAGATATTCCATATTTGTGTCAATGTGTTGTTTATACAAAGACTATGGAAGTAAACCATTGTCCTGAGTTTCACGTGTGAGGGATTTTCATTAATTCTGTCGGATCCTATGAACATCACATGGATCAAACCAAAGCACATGGTTAGTAACAGGAATGCAATTATAATATTGCCTGTTTGGACATAGATGTTTTTTTCCCTTTTTTGGCTGTTATAAAGTTATCTGGTTTAGAGTTAACAGTTAATGACTATAGAAACCTTGAGGCCTTCCCTGTGAACCACTGTAAACAAGAAACAAGAACCAAAACAGTGAAAAGTGCTTTTGTGAATCCCTTACAGAGGAGAAATCTGCTACCCATGAAAGCAGTTCTCAGCATGATGGCGTGTGTCTCTCCCTTTTCCTGTGTACACAAATGAGGCAGATCAAAGTTCAGACAGTACTAATCTCCTAATCATACAAGCTTCTGATTAGCATTTTTAATCAGTCTGCTGATCACAGGGCAGCCTCAAAATTGTTCTTGAATACTAAACTTTCAGAACAGAATTCCAAATCACTTTTATTGTGCTGAGGGTTTAAAATGCATCAGGTAGCTCTTTGTGTAGAGTGTCTCAAAGGGAAAAGGTGTGCTGCAGAATTCAGGTCCAGTTACCTCTCACTGGGAGGGTCTATTTGAGTACATTTGACCCATTCACATGGAGGTTGTTACTGGAATGATGTCCCAACTTTTATCTGATTTAAGACATCCGTGCTGTGCATGAGGGTACAGTGATACAGTGTTGGAGGCAAAAAAAGAAGCAAATGCTTTCTGCATAAGGTGACATCAGAGAAATTTAAATTTATTTTTTAAATCTTCAATTACTGCTATCTCTTACTGCAAGAACAACTGTATATGAATTCAGTGAAGCCTTCCATTAACAGTCTCAAAAAAAAAAAAGAGTAAGACACACATGGTTTTCTGAGTGATGCTTTCACAGTGAGTGGTTTGGTGATACCTCGGATGTTCTGCTTCCAGTATAATCAGAACAAAATGTTTTCCAGACTAGGTCTAGGATTCCTGAAAGAATTAAATTTTGAAAATTAAAGGTATTTGAGAAATATCATCAAAGCAAAGTGTAGAGGAAGAAAATATTAAATAGCACTTGTCTTTAAGCCAAACACAAGAAACAAATCTTCTTTCTTATTGCTGTGTTTATCATTGTGATAATTTAACTTTTGTGTATGTCCCATGCCAAAATGTCTTGCTAGAAGCACATACTAATGTTAGTTTCATCTAGCACAGCCAAATGTGCTTGTTTTTCATCTCAAGCACAATTAGTATCTTGAACTGAGAAACAGCCAAAAGGCTTTAAATTAGGGAAGTGTCTCACAGGAGATCCATGAAAGCAGCTCATCTGAGAAGAAAATATTGATGCTGCTGAGAGTTGAAGAAGTATGTTTGGATTAATTTTCTATGGCCCCCCCTAAAAGGAGAAAAAGCAGCAACCTGGCACATTTACAGGAAGCTGAGGCCCTGTTAGTTGGCCATGAAGACTGTTCCAGTACAGAAGAGCTGGGAAGCTCTGGATAATTAGGAGGTGATTGTGACAGATACCCAACCAGCCTTAGGAGCCTTTTCAAGTCTGACTTTTCTGACTGATACAACTGGCATTTCAGTATCAAGTCCTCTGTCCTGTCTGCTAGGTCAAGAGGTAATATCAAAGAAAAGCTAACAATGGTCCCTTAAAAAAGGGCCCCAAAATCTCACATAAGCCATAAAAAATTAACTGAGAGGAAAGACAGGTAAGAAAAGAGATCCTGCCCTGCTAGTTGGCCCAGGTGGTTTGTATAAAGGAACTATAGAGAGAACCTTAGCTTGGCACTGTCCATAATCACCTGACTGTCAAGGAAGAAGCAATCCTGTGTTTATTTAGGACCCAGGCCCTGGCAAAGGGTGGCACACAAATATGACTTGACAATACAAGCTTGCAGAAAGCACATCAATATTTAAGTGTTGAACTGTAACTCCAGGCACCGTACCTCCTTAGGTGTGTATATATATACCCAGATGGTTCTTTAAGCACTAGTGAAAGGGGCTTTGCTGAACCATACTTGAAATTTAGAAAGCAGATCCACTGTTGGCATCAGCACTGTGGGTTCAGCCAGAGTGTCTGTGACGGGTAAACCCAGAACTGGGACCATTATATTACAGAGAAGCTCCAGCTGTAGTACTCAGGACTCATCCATATGCTAAGATCCTCCCTGTCTTTCTATGCATTCTCAGATTTTTATCTTGCAGTTCTAGTGGAGAGTTGCCACTTGTGTTATCACATTGTAATTTTGCATGCTTCAAAGGCAGAAGTATTCCTTAATAAAGAGTTATTTCTATAGTTTAACTCAGACCTTTGTTTTGCTTTCAAGGCTGTAAATAATTGAACTGTGAGCTGAAATTTAAATGCTATGAAGAAGTCAGTCTCATATTGTAACATGGAACCACCTTTTTCTTTCACTTACCCAAGTCCTCCCTTGTGTTCTATGTCATGCAGTTTTCCTACTGCTGTTTTCTCTTTAGTAATCTTCAGTAATGCTACTTTGTATTTATGATGAGCATCTGTAGTTACAGCACACATTCCACACTTAGCTAGGACCCGCACACTCACCAAGACTCCACTTGGGAGTTTAACAACAGCTTGCAGAGATGCTACGAGCTAGAGTTTGTCATATCCTTCATGCCATGAGCAACCTCACATAAGCACAGGAAGGTGGTCAAGCTGATGCATATAATCTTCCTGCTGTACAGTAAGTACAAATGGTACCAACCAGATCTATACACTTGATGTGATCTTTAAAGTACAAGAAGATAAGATCAGCTGACTCTTTATCTCCCACATGTGCTGTTAACAAATTTTAGTTTAGGTACATCGGCTTTATTCACTTCTTCAAGCCCACCAAAATGTCTTCTTGCAGGACAGAAGGAGAGACATCATGCATATCAGTGGTATTCAATGTGACCTTCTGCTCATAAGGTTTCAATCAACATCTATCTAAAAAAGGGATTTTGTTAGAAAAACCTCAATTTTTTCACCCTTAAATCAATATTATCTAAGCCTTCCAAATTCATGACAGCATCTATGTTTAAAGTCTTTTAGATTTCTCAGGCACAAAGGCATCTGATTAAATCCTTGCCAGATTTGAAGAACTCATGCACGTGCATAAAGCCATACTGAAATGGGGGTTAAATTGCAGGGACTGTTACACAGCATATGCTCTCCACACAATACTGTCTTCCTCAGTGTCTCAAGTTTGCTGTCTCCGCTGAATTCTAGTGTCAACTTTACTATGTTTTCATTCTGCCACTGGTTTTCTATTCCTCTTTGCTCTCACAAGTCACTTTCTCTTCTGCCTGTTTCTCTGCTTCCCTTATGCATTTCCTCTGTTTGCTACACTACTTTGTTCCCCACTTCTTGATTTTCTAGGCCCAGTGCAAATTTTTCATTTCTTCCTCTCTCTGTAAACAGAATTCTTTTTTCCTCTTCAAATCTACACATGGGTTCAAGCTTAGTATTGATTCTAAGCCCTACTCCCAGAGGACTGGGGAAGTTTGACTGTGCTTACCCTTAACTGGGAGGAATGAGGTTAGCTGACATCATGCCAAACACAAGGGACTGGGGCTAATCAGCACTTTTTTCCATCAGTATACAACACATTTGTTTGCTCTTCAAAATTTCATTCCATTCACAGATAAAAGAACTATATTCAGCTCCATAAAATTCTCTCAATTTTTTTTTCTTTCTGTAAAGTTTTATATGTCTGAAATAAGTGAAATTCAAAACAGCTACTGAGGAGACATCTTCACACACTTCAGTCAACCACATTTTTTTCAGCTTTCATACCTACTGGAAATTCTTTCCAAAATCCTTTGCTAGTCCCTCAGATTGAGAAGGATCATTAACTAAGCAAAAATTGATTCCTTACAGTGAGAAAATTTTTCAATAGCTATGTGTTGTTAGCCCAAACCACAGGCTGCTGTGATCTTGTGAATACACAGGAGGAAGCCTCCTCTGTATTTGGAGAATTCTCTCACCAAAAAAAACCCCTCAGGTAGTGTCAGTGCTTGAAAGCCTGAAGGCCAAAGAGGTCCAGTTCTTGTTGGGGTAGCTGGGAGAGATTAAACAGGGCAGCTCCTTTCCTTCATTAGATTAGAAAGAAAAGAAGAGCAAGTATTCATCCTTAGTGACTGTGGAAAAAAATAACTGCAATTCCAAACGCTGTGTATACAAGTGCAGGAACATGTGTCCTGATGACTGATGTCCTTGAAACAACAATATGGGAAAGGTGAGAACTGTCTTTGGTGACTTGGAGAACACGTGCATGAAGGAACCTGGAAAGGTCATCTCTAATTCCCTTTTCCTAAGGCAACACCAACTCTCCCTAATGTTGAGTGGGCTTGTTCTGAAACTTAATACCCATTTTTATACTGAAATTGCTGTTTGACTGCCTATCAAAGCTTTTAAAATAAAATTATGGTGAAAAATGTTAAGAAAATTTACACCTCCTACTTTGGCTGGCATCTTTTTTTAACACTGCTAGTGAGCAGAGCTTGGGTAGTTCTGGGAATTTTCCTCCTCATATGACCACAGATTTTTAAAAACAAAAGTTTATTCTATTGGAAACCTCTAATGTTAAAGCAAAAAGGAATTGTGACTGTCAATTGCAGAAGGGGAAGAATATTCTGACCATTTATTTCTGTAAAGTTAGTAGAAATCACGTTCTTTTATAAGCAGTAGGAAGAAAACAACCTTGACCTAGGAAGATAAATTCAGAGTATAAAAAAATGTAAAATGATAGTCTAGAGGGAATGGCAGTCAGAGAAATCAAGTGAGTTGGGAATAGTGCTCAATGGAGTGTTTTCCATGAGGAATTCCGGGCATTTATTTCATTATTGTTTCATGCTGTCTCACGTGGAAAAGATAAGAAAGAGGGATTAATTTGCTCCCCATTATGTTCACACAAGAGGGGAGCTGAGAAGGCTGGTTCGAAATTCAGGTTCAGAACAGGAAGGAGAAAGGTTTTTGTCTAAGGAGGCATTAAAGGGAAGGAAGGGAGAGTTTTGGTACACAAGAACAGGTGATCTAAGCCAGTGGGCTGGGCACAGTCATCGGCGGGAGCATGCAGAGGGAGCCTGAATCAAAGCGGATCAGAAGGGTGAGTGAAACAAACTAGACTGGGGAAATGAGCACCATCACATCTACTTGGAAAATCAAGTCTGGTACTGTGAATTTGAAAAGGGTTGGTGTAGCAGGAGAGAGAGACATCACTCTAGCTGCAGCACATTAAGAAGTCTCCATAGAAGTTCCCTTTAAGTTTACAAAAACGGGCGCATCTGCAGCATGGCCTCCTCCAAACCCAGATAACTGATGTTTGTTACCATTAGTGAAAAGATATGGTTAAAGCAAATGTTGGTGTGTTTTCAAATGTTGGCAGGAACACTTTTTACAGTATTTCCATGTTAACTTCCTAACAGATTTTACAGCAAAATACCAAGCAAATTTGTAGCTATTGCCAATTTTAACAAGAAATGTTTATCACTAGCAAATAATAAATACAGCACTCCTGTAAATTATCTTTTTTGTTGCTCCTAACTCCTTGCAGAGTTTAGCATCAGGATCTTTTAGCCAGGCTTGGTCGTAGGTGTGCTCAGCTGCCTCTCAACATCAGGATTGCCCAGGTTCAGGACAACTCCTAAGAGCTGGCTGCTCTTTTCAGCTTGTAGTAGGAGAACAGTAAAGGTAGCGCTACCCCGTAGTCCAATTTACTGGCAGATATTGTGGGTGTCACCTGCCTGCAATGTCTGACTCACTACACCATTTTTCTGTTGTTTTCATTTAATATTTAAACACTCAGATATTCCAGCCACTTTACGTTTCATCTCCTCAGAAAGAAGCAATGTTTCAGAGGTGTTACCATGGAAACAATGGAGTGAGGAAGCAGCTAAACATAAAAGTAAGTCATCTGTCAGTAAAACCAGAGACATGCTTTGGGATAACTCGAAATTATAAAATTAATTGGGCTGTTACTGAGCATCTGTTTGTCCTTATTACTTTCTTCTAAGTGAGAACAGTTCTCCTTTTTGCACGTGACAAGAAAACAGAACTTCCCTGTACAAACTTTTCAGTAGCTGAAGTCCTTTCTGACACAAGAGATAGTACCTGTCTTTGGAGATGACCACTGGAGTTACTTAACCAGCAAAGTTAGGCAATTGAAATGGTTAAGGGTCAGCAACATCAGCTTCTCCAAATAAATCAAAACTCCCTCCTGATAGCAGTGTGAGCATTGGAGGGTTGTGATACAAGACATTTGCAAAGTTTAATCAGACCATGGGAAAAAGATTAGCGTTACTGGAAGAGAAAATGCAGCCAGATATGTCAAGCCCCTTCCAATTATGCAAATGAATGCACAGAGCAATTCTGCTCAGAAGTGGGTATTAAATTATACTTGTGGATAAATATAAAAGCATACCTTTGTCCATCTGTCACTGTATATCCTGAAATACCATAATTACCTCTTTCAAGCATGGGAAGGAGCAACTCATGGCTTTTGCCTTTGCTCACATCACAAAACCTTTCCCTGCAACTTTACTCAGCCTTAGCGTTATTGAACTGTATGTTGCCTGTAGTGAAGGTTACAAAGGAAAATCCAATGTTTCAACTCTGTTCTGGGCAAGAAAACTCAAATAAACCTTTGTAATGAGTATCATATTCACTTCAGTCATCAGCAAATTGACCACAGAAATACTTACTATGTTTAAATATTCCATAGAAAATGTTTTGTTCAGAACAGGCTCAGAAACAAAGCATCGGAGACTTGATTTTTATTTGCCCTTTATAGCCTTTGAAACCATGTTTAAGACCATCATATTTTCATTTGTGGGCAGAGGAAGTGTCCTGGGAGATGTCTAAAACTTCTTCCTAGTGCTGGAAATTGTCTTGATGATTAAAAGAAGAATCATTCCTACTATCAGTGGCCACTAGAAAAAACTTGTAATTGCAGACTGTAGAGTGGGATACACCTCTAGCAAACCACCAGCTCTGGTTTGACTTGCACACTGAGCACCTGTGTGTTGGTGCCCATGGTGGCCTAAAGGATCTGCTCCAGAGCTGCCTTCCCCAGGGAAGGCACCAGGACATACTCAAAATGTCGCCTTTGGTGTTACCTGGGACTGACTGAGGTTTTTACTGACTTTCAGTTCCTCCTAAGTCCTTCTTGAAACAATGGTTTTCTTCTTCATAGGGATCCACAAGGAGATGGAAGTGTTACTGGTGGAGGTTCTTGCTCAGAGACTTGTCAGTATTTTCTGATCAGGTAAACTGTGGCCACTGCACGTTAGGAAAATTTTGAGGTGAAGGAGGGCAGACCAGATCCCACAAGCCTGAAACACTGATGTGACCATAGAGTATTGAGTGTACCCTCCTCCTGGAGGGCCGCACAGATGGTAACTGAGATCTCCACACAGCCCACAGCCTCAGTCAGCTGTGAGTGGATCATGAGGGAGCTGGTCTACTGAGACTTGGAACACTGGTGAGACCTTGCTTCCAGAAAACCCCAAGGAACAGATCCTGCCCATACCCAGCTGGCTTGGAGGCACATGGAAGCAAACAGCCAGGCCAATTCACAACTGGCTGGCAGAGCACCATGGCATCAGACAGGTTGTAATGATCATCATAAAATATATTCACACCACAGCTTTTGAAAAAAAATTTTTTACAATTATTTCTATGCACACACATCTTCTATAATAGCATAAAAATACAGCTAAATAAATGTTTATCTGGAAAAAAGTGATTTGCTGTCCCTTTCACAATCATTTAAAAAAGTTGAATTTAACCTTGGGACTGATGGAGTCTCACAGAATTGGTTATGCTGTTGGCATTGACTGTGAAAAAGAAAAGAAGAGGGTGGGGATGTGTTTTATGCAATATTTTGCTCTTGCTGTTGGAAATCTATTGTAATTTTCCTGCCCAAGCTATCAAGACGGCTGATAAGCTGGAAATAAATCAGATCATTGAAGTGAATGTTTCATGGCAAGCTATTGTGTAACTGAACTGTTTCCTATGTCAGCCTTCCAAACTCTAATAAATTAATTTTTTTAAAAAGGCAAGAATTCTGGAAGATTTAACTAGCCTGAAATTTTTTTTCCAGTTTTTAAAATTAACCCTAATTTATGAATTTTTAATTATATGCAGAGCAAACCCACAAAATCTTCAGAGGCTTAGCCAAGGAAACCAAGTAAAAGGGCACAGCCTTGTTTTAGTTGTTTTTGTCCCTCCCAGAAGACATCAGAAGCTTCAAGAGGCAGGCTGCCTCCTGCTTTCCTCCTGCTTTCCTTTTGCTCCGTGCCTGGCACAGCCTACTCTGCCATGTGCCCTGGCTGTGGGAGCTGCCATGGCAGACATTCTTGTTTGGGGTGGGAATGCAGCAAGGCCCAGCTTTCGGGATTTGCGCTGCTGCCTGGTTTGTGGTGGTTAGGAAGCTAATAAGCACAAACACCACTCTTTCCCTAGTGGTGGACCCTGGACTAAGTCCTAAGGGAAAAAACCTCTTCCAGCTCATTGTCAAAACTCTGAGCAAGCCAGTTATCCAGAAAAAAAAAAATACTTAAAAGTCACACACACAAAATAAAAATCATGCTCAGGCTCTTAAATTTTTCCAACAATTGAACAGGCAGGTGAAACAATTCACGTGCGTAGAGTTACATGAAATCCAGACCATTTTGCTATCCCTGAGACAGTGTCCCTGATTCAGAGCTCTGGGGAGGGGATCACTCTGAGTTACCTGTGACCAACAGACACCAAGCATTTGCATGCTCACCAGTGATTTTCAAATGCTAACTTACAACAGGTAAGTATCTTAACTGCTATTTTTCTTGCTTACAGGCTGTTGAAAAGCCTCAACCAGAAATCATTGCGACAGAATCCAAAACGCTGAAAATCTTTTCCTTGCCTTGATAAAATATCTGGCTAGAATGAATACTCATGATTTCTCTGTTGAACTCAAAAGTACTAAGGCATCATCACACTTTTAAAAATTTAATGCTATTTAGCAAGTAAAATATTTTACAGTCTCGGACTTCACTGAGAAGCATACTTTGAAGGAGGGAGAGAAAATACTTTAGATCTAGCTCAGCAGTACTTTCAAACTTCTCAGTCATATCTCTTTTGCTACCTAAGGAATGTTAAAGAAGTGAAATCAAATGTCTGCCTGATTTTAGGTGATGTGCAATATTTATTCTGAAGGCTCAAGCAACTTCTCTCACTCTTGAATTATTTACAACGTGCACACAGTGTCATGTCTCAGTAGATCACTCTGTAACTCCATTAAGTAAAATGAGTAAAACATTTTATATATGTATTGTGTGTGTATGTAGAGGTTTAGTAAGAATCAGTATTAATGACCATCCATACACACAAAGGACTAAATAATTTATTGGAGATAAAGAGAAGCTTTGCTGATGAAAATAAATATAAAAGCCAGATAGTCTATCATGTATCTTGAGTTCCAATTAGTACTGGAGGATGCAAAACAAGGTTGAAGAAATTTGGTCTCAACAAGAAGACTTGTTTTTAATGCCAGATAGCTGGAGAGTAGTTTAAATACTGATACTTAAAGCAGTTTGATCCTTCAGTTCATTTTGTTTGTTTATGGAAAAGAAAGTATGAAGAAACCATTTTACCTTTTCTATCATCTTATTTCTTTTTGCTGGGCTAGGACGGTTGTGCTAAGAAAAGAAAAACAAATAGCCTCAAGGCAGATGTATTAGTCTCTGCATCAGTATCAGTTTCTCTGTTTCTCCAAATGTGATTTCACAGCAGGAATTCCTGTAGGAATTAAAGCACTTCCTACAAAAGACAAATAGAGAATGAGAGCTATGTGCTGCAGAATACAGATGGGACTCAGTCCCTAACAAGGCTGATAATTTTCTTTGGCCCATACCATTATGTATACCCACAACCATAAAACCATAAAAATCTCTAACGGCAAAACACTGAAACTTTGAATGGCTCCCAGTCCTATAGTACAAAATTTTTGAAGAACAAGAAAACTGAGGATTCTCTTGTTAGTTAGACAACTATTACAGCTCTCAGCATTCAAACTCGTTTTGCATTGTGTAATGCACTAATTGTTGTGATCATGACCCTAACAAGGTTATGACTAAATCAGGCTACAGAACCTGAATAAAAACCAAGGAAAATCAATGCAATTTTTTTTTTTTTGATAGGTATCAGATCTTTTCCTTACACCATAGTGAGTCATAGAAAAGAGATGACCATGCAGAAAATAATAAGAATAATAAATGAATTCTACCCAATCATCATTATTCAACTATTCCTTATAGTCATTCCAGCAATAGCTACTTTGGATCAATTTGGAAACTGCTGTCTCAGGACAAGCTAAAAGAGATGAAAGGAAGGACTCCACAAACCTCAGTTGATGTTAACAACTGTGATGGATCTAGGCTTCTGCAATCACCATCTGATTAGACAAACTTGTGTGCAGGGCAACAGAAAAGATCAAAGATAATATGCCTCACTACGTCTTCCCCAGAGCATTTTTTAGCTCTCCCAGAGTATTTGAAAGACTATTTCAGAGAAATAGAAATTAGGGAAAACATTTACGTAGAGCCCTGGGAACATATTTCTGGGTAATAACCCAGTTTTGAAATTTGATTTTTTTTTTTTTTAATTTGGAGAAACCCCAGCAAAACCAGTAGACTCTGCATAGAGAGAAACTGCAGAGTTTTGTTCTCTTTATATCTGAGGAGTTCCCAGATAAAGAGGTTTTTTTATATCTTCATAAGAAGGTACTGCTTGTTTATACAACAGGTTTCCCTTTGCACCTCTGCAATGCTTGTTTCATACCTTATCAAGGAAAGCAAAAGTTTAATAAAGGTAATATTTCAGAAACAAAGAAAGAGAAATCATGTTGAGATAAGCTTAGCTACAATGGGACCACAACAATTGCCACAGAGCTTACATAGTAGGTATAGAAAGTCATATAATCCTGGCAAAGTGAAGTGGAAAAAGGTGCTTAAACCAGTGATATCACTGCAGCCACTATTGTGAATGATTTACAAAATGAATTGATTTTTTTTTAAATGCAAAAAAAAAAAAAGTGATAAAGAGGAAGCTAGGACACTTACAAGTCTGTTTGTTAGAAGGAGGCTCAAAGGAAATTTAGCAATTCCCCTGAAAACTGGACCCCATTTATAGGATATGCCACTAAGCAACTATGATGCACGAGGAGAACATGACTTTCCCAGCTGTGTATATATAAACAGTAAGAGAGAACGAATTCTCTTTGGAAGGCACATCAGTTTCTTTTATGTTTCTCCATTCAAACAGGAGTTATTAAAAGGGTAAGAGAAAGATATATTTTAAAACCTTAGAAAATAATCAGCATGCCCCAGTGTGCTCAGCAGTGCAGAAAACACTTGACAATTCTCCAATTACCAGGGCACACCTAACAGGTTAACCTTTTGTATTCACATGCTGACTTGTCAGGTAGTAGGTAGGTCCATGGAAATATGGGTTGTATGATTACAAAGTGAGAACAGTGTACCATCTGTCTATCTAATACTATCCATGCAGCAAGCACATCACTATTTTAAGCCTCAAACTTCTCAGTACCAAGAAGGCAAAAGACAAGTGTTGCCATTACATTGTAGTTATATTTATGATGTGTGTACATTTTGCCTGGGACTGAAAATCCAAGATTAACAACCAGAAATATTTGGAGAGTTATCACAGTACTAGTGCATTTGACTTTTCACTACCCCAGATGATACTTCATTGTCCCAGGAAGAACTAAATAGTTAAAGCTGGGATATTTACAAAATGTAAAATACAGAAAAATTATTTTCTGTGTCTATGAAGACTGAGTTAAAGAAGAAACACCAGTAAGAATAGCCCCATGGCTAAATGTCTGCATAAGAAGCCTGAAATCAACACCTATCAGCTGTCACCAAACGGTATGCTGGGTTGCTAAGAGTATCCAGTGCTCAAAAGGTAGAGAAGGAACATCTCCCCATGCGGAAATCAAGAATAGCATTTACTGGAATGTAAACAGCAAAACTAAATCTGAGAATCGTGTCTATGAAAGGAGTTAATCAATTCATACAGAGATCATTCCATGAATGTGCATCATGAGGCATATTCTGTACTCATATATCTGTGTATCTGCTATGAAAAAAGTGATGAGTTAACTAAGCCCTGACTTCCCTTAGCAACAGAGAATGTTTTCCTCTTAGTTTAGAACAGTAGCTCTTTCATGCTTTATTACTAAGTAGTGTTCCAGAGAAGTTACTTGTGGCAAGAGTGCATGTCTCCAGGAAATGCAGGATGTCCCTGGCAGTTGTTCCTGCCACTGCAGTTCAGGTTTGAATGCTCCCTCCAACAGCTGTTGTTAGATCTATGTTTTTCCTAAGAACTGATGCTCAGTTGTCAAGATTTGAATATTTCACCATCTTTCATCGTTGTGATTTTGCCTCACGTTTGTACTGACTGTACATATTCATGCCTCCATGAAATAAAAGTCTGCCCTTTTTGCCCCAAAACAGTTAGATCCTTATATGACCTCACAGTACTTAGAGTTCTTGAGTTTGCTGATTGACAAGTATCTTCCATTTTTTGCAAGCTGGAGTAGTGGTGGTACTGCAATCCCAGCTACAGTATCAGTCATTGTGACAGGTTACTTTTACCAAGAACTATTCAAAATTTTCTATTTGGGAACAACTTACTGCCCATTAGCTTTGCTTTTTGCAGACCTTTTTTAAACTCTTAGCAATTTTATCTGTCTATTAAGCTTTGCCTGTTCTTGTAAGGGTTTTTTCTCTGATTCATCTTTTGCAATTAAAGATACCTTAATATTGTGTCAGATATCCATAACTAGCTTGTTAGATCTCTGTGTGGGTCTGTGTTCATCTTACTTCAGTTAAGAATTGCCCTCTTTTTCCAGGTACCATTTTACTAGTGTACCTAGAAAATTGGTAATCTCATTTTCTAAGTATCAATGTTTGGATGATTTGCAGGTATATTTGAAAGAATGACCTGGGTGTGAAGAGTCAGCTGTATTTGTACAGATGTTGTGCTTGTCTCACTGGTTCATTGATGTTTCACAAGAAAGGGGTGTCTTTATTGTTTGCATAGTTTATTTTCTGTTACTGCCTTTTTGTACTAGAAGGTTGCTTCTAGATAAAGCAACAGTTGTCTGTCTGTCCACCTGTCATTCTCTTTCTTGTAATGTGGATTTGCAGTTTACCAAAAATATTTTGGGTTCCACATGGCAGCACTGAAGGGCTTTGAATTTCGCCTCATCCTTAGATTTTTGAATCAAAGTCCTTCCATATCCTTACAGTCCTTCCATTATTGCAGGACACCCTACATTGTGTCGAGGGTGTTTTTGTTCTGTTGGCAATAGAGAACCTGATGTCTACATCTTTCTGCTGAGATCACATGAGATTCCGAGCATTCCTAAGAGATTGCTTTTACTTGATTTTGATGTGAAAGCTACCCATCTTTACTGTGGTTTCAAACCTCGGTTCTCTCTATTCTATGACTCATTTTTGCTGGGTGATCCAGTTTCTCCTCTTGATCATAAAGGAACTGTGCACCCTCTTTTGACGTTACACTGCTTTTACTTGTGTATCCCCATCTGACCTCTGCAGGTAAGGCCAGTCAGATGTTTGAAAACTATGTTGCTTCTGTTGTGTCATAGACATAACCAATCTCACATTTGAATTTGCTGCTTTTTGTTTTAGTATAGTGCTATTTATTTTTCATTTTATTTATTTGCAAACTCTGCAACTATTGTTGCATGTGGCCAAAAACATGAAACATTTTGCACTTTCCATCACTCACCATCATATCTTCATGTTTTTCTTTATATTCAGTTAGTTGCCTCTGCCATTTGCATTTGCACAAGTATTGGTGTATTTTCTATGCTTTTCATGAGCAAACTAATTACATGAGTCTCTCCACCACTTATGTCCTGCATTTGCAGATGAATGTGTTCACATGTGCATGTCTGTGGCTGTTAGTAACTAATGTGAGCTCCCTGAACAGTCTTAGTAAAGCACATTTGTTTTTTCCTATAATTTCTGACACTTTCACCTCTTTAGAAATGATGGTGCAGGAGCTGAATGTTCTGTGATATGCTGGCTTGTTGTTTTTCCAGATCTTTTCTCACAAAGAAACCTTTTCTTTATGACATCCATTTAAAGATTAAAGGATTTTTAAAGCATCACTGGGATTTTATGGTTTGTCTTGTTTTGATGCTCCTGCTAACTCATGTAGCTGTTTTCACCAGTTACAACTGAGTGTGGCTGGGTTTTCTCTGATTTGCATTATGTCTATAGACAAGTGCTACTAAATTGATCTTCCCTTAAGTCCAGCATTGCAAGGATAGAAAATGAACAGTGTTGCTACAAAAGTGTTTCTTTGATTTTATTTTTTTTTTCTTTTCCTATATGCTATTTAGTATTACGAAAGACGCACATCCCACACCATGTAACAGGCAAGTCCTTCCTCCAGATACTCATATAACACTTCCAGAAAGTAGAATTCCTTAAACTTTGAGGTATAATCAATCAACAGCATCACCTATATGGAGTACTGTCTATTGGAAACCACTGGTCAGTACTCTGCTCAGTTCTACACTTCCTTCATGACCTTTGAAGTTTCACTCATCTGTCCAAGATGATTAAATATTTAATTGTTGCATTTATGTCAAAAAGGACTGGTCTATAGCAATAAAAATGCACAGGGACCATTATGAGGTTGATAAAGTTTGTAGCAGAAAAGTCACCAGTATCTTGCCCCTCAAGCTGAAATAGATCCATTGCAAGACAGAAAAAAAAAATTCCTGTTTCTTCCCCCTTCTTCCTCCTCAAGGTTAAACAGAGATCAAGACAGTTTTGCTCTCTATTATGGTAAAGATATTTTCAAAACAATCTTAATAAAACTTCAGTCATGCTATGATGCTATCCCTGTGTGGACATATATAAGAATGCTCCATTCATACGAGATTGTGTTGGCACATTGTGTGCCCTTACCTGGCTGAAGATGCATCACCATTGCAGCCCTTCCCTTCCTGTTCAGTAAAAACATTTCTTCCTTGAACTGTAACCACTCTGAAGTAATGACATGAAAATAACCTCTCTGTAAACAAGGTATGGGCTCCTGTCTTAGCAAGATCAATGAAGAATGACCAAGAGAGGTGACACCAAGGTTTGGTCCAAAATCCAGGTTTACACACGAACTGCCATCCCAAAACAGAATGAGAAGGATAAGGGATCACATATAGTTAAACATACCAGACCAGGCTTTGTAGGATGAGCTGTTTTTCTCTATTTTAGGCTCAGTTTAGTATGAAAGAGCTTGATTGCCCGCATTCAAGGAATTTTCCCCTGGCCAGTATTCATTTTCAGGGTTTAAGCCTAAGCAATGCACAGATATCTTGAGCAAAACCATGCACCAATTTGTCCTTGCAAGTACCAGCAGTGATAAACAATGTACAAGAACTTTCCAAGCAGCCAAATACACAAGGAGCTCTCTTTCCCCCATCAACTTTACAAACCTAAACTAATTTAAATCCAGTGGAAAACTAACAGTTTTTAGGCACTTGTGTGGGATTTGCAGCAATCTCAGAAAAATAGCAACCTGATGGGATGAGGATCAACTCATATTCAATCAGCCAGCCAGATAATCATTACCCACATGGAAAGTCATTTCATTAGTTCAGCCAAGCAGAACTCCAAAGAATTTTTTTTTTCTCAGAAGGAAAAGCAATTCTGTTTTATAGAACATTTTCTTAAATATGCAAGAGAGGTTGAAAGGCACTGAAATTGTAGGTTTTGGTGACATCTAGCTTGTAGGTCACATTTCATTTTAAAGTGAGTAGCAAACATGATCCTGTCTGCAGATGATATTAGAGTTAACCAGACCTACAATTCTCTATCCTGTTACCTTTAGATTGCCTAAATTCAATCAGGATTTGTGCTCTTATGCACACTCTTACCCAGTTGATGTACTAGATATGAGTTAAATTACCTCCAAGTTCATATTCAAAGATTTGCTGGCCCTCAGCCATTAGAGAGAGAAAGTTACCACCCAAATGAAAGCTCAAGTTAGCAGCACTGTACAGAAGCATGGTGCACAGGTGAAGGATACATGACATTTGTTTGTTCAGTGAAACAACAATGGCATCAATATTGCTTAAAATGCTGGCCTCTACATCTGGGTATTTGGCTCAGGGATCACATAAGACAGTCAGATTGGACTGAGAAGAGATGAGGAGTTTTTAGACAGAAGAACAAGTTCTGGTGGCTGGTAGATGGGATTCTGTCAGAACTGCAGAATGATGAGACCTTCAACTGTACAGACACCCACCAAGAAGCCAAATGAGTGCATCAGAGAGATAATGCACATGGACAGTAGGGTCACTGTTAGAATAAGAGCTACAAAAAAAGAGCATGTCACCTTTTCTGAAAGATTTATATTCATGTGGCTCTCTGTAATGGTAATTTGTTACTGACAATAGCTCTTTTATATGTTCCAGACAGTTGTTTCACTGAGTCCATCAGCAGTAAAAAAATCTTTGTCCTTCATTAACTTCTCATGCAAGCATTAATTATCCCACAGATTCTAGTAATAATAGGCTTATGAAACTGATGTTTGAATGTACCAATAACCTCTTCAGTGAGCTGTCCTATCCATCAGCAAATTCAGAAAAGTAACTGGGAAGGCAATATATTCTTAGAGACTTTCTACAAAGATTCTTTTCCTCCTTTCAGGACAATTAGAAAATGGAGTGAGGAAGCCTGTTTTCATTTTCCAGGTTCGTCTTTTCATTCTGTAGCTTCTAACCACTATGAAACTTAGTTTTTGATGTCTCTGAAGTCAGGCTGCAGACATTTGGTGTATATTGCTATGCAGCTCTTTTGAAACAGCACCAAGCACAGAAGGTGCTGTTCCCTTCTGCCTCTTCCTGTTACTTCTGTTAATCTATGGTAAAACTATGCTGAAGCCTGTGGTGCTGGGCACTATCAAACATTGACCATCACAGCTGCATGCCCCTCGGAGACAGAACAAGACAGCTGGAGAGACACACCCAGGGAGCAGAGTACAGGGACCACTGAAGCAGCAGGAGTTAGTATGACAAGTCCCAACTCCTAGCCTGATCACTGATGGCCCTGGTCCTTGGAAAATGCTCTGTATGTGTGGAATGCATGTACAAGGTGACCACTGAGCCTGTGCAGACACTGTGGTTTTCCCATAGGGAGCGCCTTCCAAGGTCAGGTCCTGAGAATGCATAAAAATGCAGAAAATCTCCCCAGTCCCCCCATGACCTTTAAGTAGCACATTGTCATGTAGCTAAAGGAGATACTTCCTTGGAGTAGGGTTGGGAGAATGATAAGAGTACTTATTTATTACAGTGGCTGCTAGATGCCATAAGCTTGAAAGAGCAGCACCTTACGCTGTGAAATGTGGATTTATGTGCAACCCTTTATGCCAGCTCACCTATTTCTAAAAGTCTCATCATAACATGAGTTAAAAATACCTGAAGTACCAGGGCCTGTCTAATTTTCTGTGTGAGAAGCAAGTTCTCTGTCAGCACCACGCAACAATGGTGCTGCATTGTACTTATTTTAGTGTGCTTCCTGGCCTTCTGTGATACAGACACTAATGAACTGTAACCTGGGAAACCACTGCAGGTCTCTTGGCTTAATGCACGTGAGAAGTTTGTCTAGATTAAGGTGTCTTTCAGAATGGGAATTGAAGAGAGTTTCAGCCCCCACAACAACATGGTCTCCAAGGCTGTTCCTTTAGAGTAGTGGTTTCTTGAAACTCATGGACCTAGTTTTGGTGGGGTTTTTCTTCTACCTGCAATGAAGCAATAGCAGGTGCCTGGAAGTCACCAAAGTAAGTTGTGAAAGAATGTATTTTCTAGATTTGGGTAAATAATATTTTGCACTTTGATAACAGAATCATGCAGAGGTTTCTAAGCACTATTCATGTATCAGTTAAATCTCTTCCCATTCAAATAACACTACCTTTGCCTTATACAGGTAGCTGAATGACAGGGAAGGTAGAGGAGGGCAAGATATTCTCTCAAACTCACTATGAACTGGATTTGGACTAAAACCAAGAGTCCCCAACCTCTTCTGGCCCTCTGTCCGTAAAAATGCTGCCCTCCATCATCTGGGCCTGCCTTTCACTTACATGCAAATCTGTCTGTCTGATAGCTGCTTATATACACGTCAGCACAGAGTCAACAGGGTTATCATCTGTCCCACCATCTCTCCTTTTTTTCTCCAGCTCACTTGGGAAACACTGCTAGCCTTTCACTCCTGCCATTCTGTGTCTTATCTTCTGTCTCCATGGCCAGGAGACATCTGACATATTTTTACCAGTATCCTTGCTATCTATTTGTCTCATTCAAGATCCTTCTAGAAATTTATTTTCCTGCGATGTTTTTTGGATCCTTCACTTTCTCCTCTCCTTGCATGGCATTAATGTCTTTTCTTCCTCATCTTTTCACTCCCAGCTCTTCAAACCTCAACCTTTGTCTAGCTCTTGTCTTCTAGTCATTCTCAGAGGGATTAAAATATGCTTCTAAACAGACTGTGGCAGGACCCACTTATTTGGAGCCCTAAAACACATCATCTTTCTTTATCTTGCCCTCACACAACATCAGTGGTCAATGAAGTTCCATAGAAATGCTTATGTGTACCCTCAAACATTTCTTAAAATCTCTTTAGCCATGATGTCACCAAAATGTTACCAGCTAGCCAGGCTGCTGGTAGCTGGAGTGGCCTGCCTCTGACTGAGCATAATGTTTCCATGGGATCCCACATATTCCTACTAAGCTGTCTGCATCCTGCTGGGTTGTATCTTATTCTTAGATGGCAGGCTTGGGGTTAGAGGAAGAAATTGCCTTTTTGTTCTGTGTTTGCAGAGTACCTACCACACTGGGAACTGAGTCCATCATTCCTGATTCTTTGACATTAAGGTGATAAATTAGAAATTAGAGTCACATAATTGTCACAGGGAGCAAGTGACAACAGAGCAGCTGCATCCTGTCTCCCCTTCTTGCTGTTCATGCCTCACTATTCATTGGAATACCTCTATGATTCTGCACCTGCACACGTGCAGCCACTGGCGCAGTAGGATTTGTCACTATCTCAAAGTCTCCTGTGAATTAGATGAGTAAGATCACATGGCTTTCTGCCAGCCAAATAGTTGTAAGCTCCTCATTTACAAGAAGCTTTCACTTGAACTTAGCCGCCACAATCCAATTTGCTCAATTTCAGAAAGGTTTAAATTGTTCTCCCTGCTCTTTCTACACCAGCAGCCCCGGAACAGTATGTTAAGAAGATATAGATAACATGTCTGGGAGAGATTTTCAATTTGATGCATTAAAATATTCCCCTTTTTTGCCCCTAAAAATGTCCTAGCAAGAGAAAATTACTAGTTGAAGACACGTGTTTCTGTCATATTTATCAGCAACCAAGCTAAGCTGATTTGCAGCCTTGGACATTAACCATCACTCTACTTTCAGGTTGCTGAGGACCTGATTTATAAACGTGCCAAAGGCTAGGATGCTCCCAAAATAGAATGTGCTTTAGGATTCAGCATAGTTAAAGCAGAACATCAAGGTGAAAAAGCAAAGAGCTGATCATATTTGGAGTGTAACAGCACACTCGAAAGGAAGTAAGTCACCTAAATGTTGTGTAAGAGGAGATCACTTGGATTTAGTGAAGATGAGGGGCCAGAGGGAGAGGCAGAACTGTGAGTTAACTGGTTGTGTACAACATAGGAAAAAGAAGTACATTTTTCCAGCTTGAAGGATGTGCCATAGTTGTTAAATGGCCTCTAAAGCCTAAGCAGACTAAACAGTTGATGAATGTTTTCTTTTGATGTTTCTTCATGTAAGGCGCTGGCCATCATAAACCTCTTAAATTTCAAGTGCTATTTTTATGGCCTCTGTATGATTGGAGTAACCTCACTTAAAGGATTACAGGGGTTACTTCATGTCTTTGTAGCCAAATGCATTCTGGTAAAGATCAGATTGATCTGAAGTCAGCTGTTATCTTTAGCTTTGATTGTTAATCATTCCCAAGACCTTTGTTCTTTGATTGTCACTAGGGAATCTTAAGTGCAGGGTATGTTAATTAGTACCTGGCTTATCAGAAAATGTGCATCATCACATAAAAGAAATATATCCCTGATGTTGTTAGGAAAAGTACTTGAAAGTGTATTTAAAATAATAGTATTCACCTGATGATTCCCACAATATTTTGCTGGTTTGACTTTAATGTTTGCAACAGTTTTTTAGCTGAGGTATTAAAAAGGGAAGGCAAGCAGTGTGCTCCATTTTAAAAGAGATGAATGCTCTCTGAGTAAAAGAATTCACAGCCCAGACTGAAGTATTTAGACAAACTAAAGTCAAATTAACAATTTAATATATTTGTGAGGTTATTCAGTGCCAATCTATAGTAGAAATGATGCATACACCGCTTTCATATTAAATAGCATGTTCCAGCTGATCATCACCATCAGAAAACACCAGTGATTGATTAGAGTCTTGTTCTACAGCTTAATAGAGCTTCTCAATGAAAAATACAACTATACAGAGTACTCTGAAAAGCACACTCTAAGTACTGTGTGATGAGACTTTTCATAGTATAAAGAGCAACTTGGTTTCTGTGTACAGCTCTGCTCTCTCTGAGACTGCCTCTTGTACCTGGGCCTGCCCGCTCACCGGCTGCCTGAGAGTCACCTTTTGTGAATTGCTTCACACCTTTTACTTTGGAAGAAGGGTGCAAGATCCCCAGTGCTGTTTTTATGTTGCCCAAGCCAAAGGGTGTATCCAGAGAAAGTTGTGGATAGCAAAGGAGGAACATCAATGATGTGAAAGCTGGCACCCAGATATACACAGGTTTACCTGCCACATCTGTTTTTAGAAATTCTTCCTGTGGGTCCTTCCTTTAATCCCAAAGGTCTCAGAGAAAGGATTCCTTTCACTACCCTCTAGCTCAAGCTATTTGATTTCAGAAAAGAATTGCACCAAGAAATTGTTCTCATATATTACATTAGCTAGAGCAAAGGCATTCAGTATTAAATTTGAGTGACAAGGTCATCCTCTGTCTTACAGTCTGTGACAGGGAAAGATCACAGAATCACAGAATGATTGAAGTCGGAAAGCACTTCTGAAGGTCCTCTAGTCCAAACCTCTGCTCAAGGAGGGTCACCTAGAGCAAGTTGCCAAGGACTGAATCCAGAGAATTCTTGATTATCTCCAAGGATGGAGACTCCACAGTATCTCTGGGCAACCTGTGCCAGTATTCAGTCATTCTCACATGGAAAAGTATCCTCTGATGTTCAGAAGGAACCTTCTGTGTTTCAATTTGTGCCCATCTGCCTCTGGACACAGTGCTCCAGGTATGGCCTCACCAGTGCTGAGCAGAGGGCCAGGATCAACTTCCTCAACCTGCTGGCGAGGCTGTGCCTAATGGGTCCCAGGATACCATCAGCTCTTCTTTCCAAGGGGGCACATTGCTGGCTCCTGTTCAACTTAGCATCCAACAGATTGTCCAGGTCCTTTTCCTCCAAGTTGTTTTCCAGCCAGAGGGGCCCCAGGCTACAGGATTTTTGTACAGCTGATTTTTTCCAGCTCTTCTTGTTGAACTTGAAGATGTTCCTGTCAGCCTATTTTTCCAGCCTCTCAAAGTCTCTTCAGATGATAGCATAACCCTCTGTTACATCAGCCACTCTTCCCCATTTGCTGAGGGTATACTCTGCTCTATCATCTATTAATAAAAAAATCAAATGGGATTGGAGGAACACTGCTTTCCATCTTGGGAGTAATGCTAATGCCAGTGCCAGTCATTGCCTTCTTCCCTGGCATTCCAGATCAGTGGCACAATTTGAAAAGTAAATTAAGTTGTTAACACCAGGAGCTTGAAGATAACAGGAGCTTTATGTCTTAAAGAACAGGAGGAATTCCAGAAATGTAGCCCTGGTATGTGAAAGCCATAGGAAGTAAATGGCCTGAGCATATGCAATAACATACTGCTTCATTTTGGACTGGGCAGTGGTAAGTGAAAAAAGTAAGAAACTGGTATGTTCCACATTGGATACCAAGAGCTAGGCTAGTTATGCTTAGAAGTGAATAAAATTCTGCTTCCCTGCTGCTTACCCTCGGCTCCAGGAAAGTCTCCAAGGTGTAATTATTCAGGCCTTTCTCATGTGAGCTGAACAGACTAAAGCTGCTCAAGCTCCCAGAGCAGGAAAAGCAGGCACATACCCACAACACAAAGAGTCAGGACAGGGGCTGAACGAGGCAGGGACCAAGGGAGGCTGAGACATGAAGCACAGAGCAGTGCCAGCAGGCACAGGCTGATAGCCACAGAGATCTGGCTGCACCCTCTTCATTTAGTCAAAGCAATTCCTCTGCTGTTTATTAAACTGATTAGAACTGATTGCTTTTTAAAAAAGCAATTGCTTTGATCTTAGGCTCAATACGAAGGAAATAAAATAGCAAAACAGTTATTATGAGATAAAACAAAATATTGGAGCTTAATGAAGATGTAAAGGTTTCTTTCTCCTGGTGTTTAATTAGGGGTTGTGTTTCAAACAGGGGTTCCTACACAAACAGTACATTGAATGTCAATAAGATAGTCATTGTATCTATATCAATAATGAATTTAAATCATCCTAACTCCTCACTCTCCAGGTCCTCAAGCTGTGTTTACAAGGTGTCCCTGAAGAGCAGAGAGTGAGGGCTCCTGGTTTCCTGTTGTAAGCAGTATGAGGACCATTGATCCCCAACCTCAATCCAAAATCCATTAGCTCTGCTTGGTTAGACAGGACTTGGGCACAGCTCTTCACCCTCATGGCCTTTCTCTGCCACTTATTCACCACGCCTTCTTTATGGCAGCCACACTGGAGTTCCCCACTGCAGGTTTCCATGACTTATTAGGGGTAAAAGCATTTCCTAGTGTGCGAGAACTAAATCTCTGATATCCAAGAACACATCTAAGAACTAATGCTTATATCAGCACAAGATTTAACACAGTCCTGTTAAGATATAAGTAAAATTAGAAGTTTATGTACACATATGTAAGGAGTACATGGTTAGACAAGGTGAACAGCATTGTCACAGGCTTAATGTTTCAGAGGAAATTCCAATCTCTAGAGGCTCCACTCTACCGTTTGATATATAATTACTGTTACAAACTAAGGAGCAGTAAATAATATCCACAAGCTTCATGTGGATGTGCCAAAGAAATGTTCAATCTACTGAAACTTTCAGACTAATAACAGAAGTTTTCAACCAAGCCGGAGACGGAGAGGATGGAAGAGAAACATTACTATCACTTGAATTAGATATGTGTTTCTAAGATAGCTATAACTCTTACTTTCTCAGTATCAGCTAAAAATGCAGTGGCTCTAAGTTACCTTCAAGGAAGGTACAGCCAGACAAAATAAATATAAGCAAAGTATTTAAGCTGTGAAGTTTCAATTCCAGCTTATTTCTGTCTTTCAAGATAATTCAGCTTAAACAAAAGTTTGATTCACTAAGTTACTGTCACAGAGGTTTTGGTTTTCTCTGAAATAAGAAGAGAACAGAACTTTGAGCTAACAGTCCGGAAGGGGGGCATTTTCTTATGTAGGAGCATGTGTGCCTGATCAGAGTCAAGCAAAAGAGCACAATGACCACAGACCAGGTATACAGACCATCAGGATAGTTTAGGATGACATGACTAGATTCCCTGGGGAAAATTCGCTGAATTGTTCAGTATTGTGCATTCCCGGTGAGACAGACTGAAGCCATACTCAAAACCCAAGAACCAAGTTTTCAATAAGATATAGAACTGCTGAGAAAGAATGATAGCAGAAATGGACCAACTGCTTGGGCCCATCTGATCTGCCACCAGTGACTGAAAAGTAATGTGATATTTTGTACTGGTTTTCACCCAATCTCTCTAAGCTTATAGGTATAGAGAGCCATTGTTGCTAAAAGAACAGAGAACTCAAAACTTTAAAATATATTCTATGACATTTTTTAATATCTGAATAATTGATAGTTTCTAAAAAGGCAATTTGAAAAATTAATCTGAAGAGGCCATTAGTAACACCTGGGACTCTGATTATTTTTGCCAGCCGCATTTCCAGCAGTGCTAGCTGCTTTTCTGTCCAGCTCTTCATGACTCAGAGGAAAGTCACAGAAAATAGACACTTATTACTCCACCTAATGGTCTACAATTAACAACTAAACCAGCCTAAGGAACTTGGAACTAAGGCATGAAGAAGTTAAAAAAATCACCCAAAACCCCCAAACAAGCCTTTCAGGTAGAAAATGACCATATCCTTGCCAGACTTGGCTTCATATCTGATCAAAAATGAAACTGGGATAATAACAGCCCACACTGCAGAGCTTCACAGAAACTCAGGATTTATATCCTCAAAGGGGTGCTGCTGGGCTTGTCTGTCTGGAGAGGAAAACAGCCACATATGGCTACTCTGCAGGAAGAACTTGTCCAGTATTACCCTTCCACATAAAATACAGCCTTTTCCCAGACCAAGCGCTTCTCTCTATGTGATTGTGAGTAAATCCTATAATACATTGAGCTAATTAAGTAGAGGTATTTCCCATCATGGCCATGGCAAAAGCAGCACACTGAAACAGACTTCCTAGAGAGGGGTGAATGCCTCCAGTCGGTGTGTTTAAGAAGCATTCAGACAGTTCCCTTATTAACATGCCATCAAGTGGTCAAGCAGTTGTACTAGATGGTCATTGTTGTTTCCTACAATCAAAATCATTCTATTCTGTGTTGTATTTTCCAGGAGTGATGGTAATACAAGAAAAATCTGCCTTTTCTCCATGAGAAAACAATTGATCAGATAGCGCCAAGAGTATTGAAATGCAGCCAGGTTAGCGGTGTCTTGTAGGGATTATGAAGAGCACAAGCCGCTTGACTTTTTAAAAGAGGTAGTTTGGATTAGCAGAGGAAGAGAGGACTTGAGGCAATGCTAAGAACATTGTTAGATCTCTGAAGAAGTTTGTCTCAGGTTTATTTAACTCAGACATGCAGTCTCCATCCTGCCCATGTGCGACATCCAAAGTTAGAGGATACAACACACTAATGTTTCACCTTTCTAGAGACCTTTTTTAAAAATTAGGATCAATCACAAAATCCTTTGACCTGAGAGCTAAATCCAAAGGGGGACTGAATTTGTCAGAGCCTGAGAGAGCTCACAGATCTGGGCAGGGTGTTTGGGGCTTCCCAGGGAACACCACAGGGTGGTAGAAGGGGGAGCTGGCTTCACTGAAAGTAGGCACACCAAGCAAAGGGCTTCCTGAGCCAAGACAACAGGGAAGGCCACCAAGGAGAACATGCAGTTGTGTCTGCTTAGAGATGTCAGCTGTGAGCCCATTTCTGAAATTGGCTGTTCAAAGCCAGGGAGAAACAGGTCCAGCTAATGGTTAGATAATTCCAAATCATCACTTTTGGCTAATTTAGAGCAAGGAATTGAACTCTGTGATGCAAGTCTTCATGATCCATTTGGGCTCTGGAGACCTGCTGCATGCCAAAGATACTTTAGGAAATTCTAGTCCCTAGAAAACAGAGACCTTTTTCACCAAATAATTTCCATACACTACTGGCTCTCAAACTAAAGACTGATATCCTTGAATCTTCTAGAGACAAGAAGGGAATCGAACTCTGTGGTTCCCCAGGTCCTGATTCCTGCTCCATGGGCTGTTTACACATTTCCCCCAATGACATATGCACATTAAACAATTGGTCAGAACAGTAACCAGTGCCAGCCTTTCAAGTCAATGCACCTACTCTTCCCTACTATCTCTGTTCCAGTAATACTTAATTCCCCACCCCCCCCCTACAAATCACAGCTATAATAGGGAAGAAAAAAAGCCAGAGTATTGCACAGCCAAGAGGGCAGGGTGGTAAAAATTTGACTCCTTTTAAGCAGAGAAAGGGGCTGAAAGTGTGTAATAGGCAAACACTCCACACAAGAGCAAACACTTTGGACAAAACATGTTATATATTTGTATTTTAAATGTGCTTCAAGGATGGTTAACCTATCCCTCTGGTGGGTTAGTCTTGGCTGACAGTCAAACTCCCACCCAGCTGCTTATTCTCCACCCTCACACACCCAATAGGACGGGGTAGAAAACAGAAAAAAAAAAAAAACAAACCAGGAACAAAAAAGCTTGTGTGTTGAGATAAAGGCATGGAGATCACTTAGCAATTCCTGTATTTGGCAAAACAGGTTCCACTCTGGGTAAGCAATGGAAAATAGAAAAATGGAAAAGGGGCACAAAATTTGTCAGGGAGCTGAGAGAGTAAGCGTCATTCAACCTGGAGAGACATTACTGCAGCTTTTTATAAAGGGGGCTTATGCAAGAGAAGGAGAAATGCTTTTTAGTAGAGCCTGTAGTGGCAGGAGGAGGGGCAACAGTTTTTCATTATACAAAGTTAGATTAACAATAAGACAAAAATATTTATGATGAAGGTGGTGAGACACTGGAACACGTTGCCTGGAGATATTGGAGATGCCCCATTCCTGGAGGTGTTCAAGGCCAGTTTGGAAATGGCTTTAAGCAAACTAACCTAGTGGGAAGATGTCCCTGCCCTACATGACTCTGTAGACAGAGTGCTTAGTCATCAGTGAATGTTTGGCTAAATGCAATAAAACTTCAGGCAGTGGCATTTGCTATCCCAGCAAAGGTTAGAGCAGAAGTTCTTGCAGGTGAGGCTCAAAAATGGTGGCAGAATGAGGGCGGAAGAGTAGCTGAGTTTTGCTTGGCCTCATGTACTGTATCCCACCATGGTGGAAGTGCCCATCAAACTCCCTGCTCCTGCCCAGGGAAGCTGCAGTACTGGACCAGGAGGCCTTGGTACAATGTCTGAACTACAGAAAGACCATTCCATGCATAACCTGTAATGTCCTGTGGAAACCTCTGACTCTTACAGTCCTTTCTGGCTTTTTTTCTGAGAGCTTGGAAAGCTCTGTGGCTGTTAGGAAAACCTAGAGAGGAAGGTTGTGAATGTGCAAAAGTCTAACTAAAAATGAAACTTCATCCCTCTTTGTGAGTGAAATGGAAAGCTATTACTTTCTCTGCTCCTGGAGGATGCATTTCAGAAAAGATCTGCATTGTCCTAAAGGCTTGCAAATAAATTGCTATGTTTCAGGTTTTATTATAGTCCTGGGGGACAGTAGGAAGCTACTAAAATTGAGTAATGCTGATTAAACCTAGTGAGTGAACCTAGAGGAATTCAGGGTCCAAATGACCATCACATAAATATTACTTTCAATTTCATAAAACAACCAAAAGAAAGGCATTGGCTTCTGCTTGGACATTATGGTTCAGAGGGAATAAACTGCTGCTGTATGTAGACAATGAAGAATGCTGGGCACACGCACTACTGAGCCTGCCACTGGTCTACTGTAAATTCTTGCAGGATCAGCCAACAGAGGATACTCAGCATAGGAATACAGGTGTCATTGAAGGTATCTCCTACAGCCCTTCCCACTGGGATCCCTTTAAAGGAATGCCACACACAAGGAGAAGGGGAGGACAAGTAGGTCATTGCAAAAAAAGAACAAAGAAAATGCTTGCTTCAGCCTGTGGGCAACCAACCATATCCCCAAGTTATAATCTGGTTCTCTTCATCAGTGGATCTTTTCTGCAAACATGATCACTCACTGTCCTATACTGGAGAAAAGGATAAGGAGTTTAAAAAGTTGAATTGGTAGCAGAAGGACCTTCAGGGATGCACAGCATTGCAGTATTAGCATTCAGTGAGCTGCTAACTCTGCATTCATTAGTTGATAACACTCTTCATAATTTCCAGCTGTTAGAATCTATGGCTAGTGGCTTACTGAAAATTCCAGACTCATGCCTCCTAGTGAGCCTTAGGAAATGCAGCCACTTGGTTTTGGTACAGGTTGTGATCTACAAATGTTTAGCTTACTTGTAAAACCTGTCACCTCAGATATGCTGTTAACACACTGCAGACACATACACCCAACTCTTGACAGTATTACCAGGTACACCACAGCTTAGTGCATGAGCCTGACTTGAGTAGCTGTTTTCGAAACATTGAAAGTTTGAAGCAATACACTATTTTGTCCCTTCTGATTTTATTGCACCATTTATATCTATGTTCTAAAAATAACAATAGAAATCTCTTGTTTCTAGTCAGCAACTGCAGTTATAAGGAGCACAAACCACAGAATATGGCGGACGTGTCTGACAAAAAAGTACTTCCCATTTTCTATTTCTGAGGGGAAAAAGCCTTGCAGATTGCATGAAGGAAAATTATCAGAAATAGCTGTCTTTTTTTTGCTGTTGTTATTCTGAAGAGATTCTGATATCTGATAGATAAATTCACATCTGTTATCAAGTTCATTCACTCTAGCTTTGTTCTAGTGTTCAGTGTCAGACCTCAGAGAGGTGTCAAATGTGCAGAAGTTCCCAGTGGGCACAACTTCTGCATTTAACTCTGCTACCAAATAGAGTTGTGGAGAAAAAAAGGAAAAAAAAAGCCAAAAACAGGCTTAGTCTGTCAACTTTCCCCAGAAGCCCGAGCCCAAAGGGGAGAGTCATTCATCCCTGTGTAGTTATCTATCTGATTTCAGGGTGTGCTTTATTTACTAGGATTTAAAGATCTTTAAGAAACTTAAAAGAGGACACATAAATAATGTGACTTTTGCCCTAGACTATAGGCTGGAGACCTGGACAAACAGCACAGATAAATCCCTACAGACAGAGGCTGTTTCAACCTTCTTTTCAGGGCAACAGATTTGGCTGCATACTCAGCTTTCATAAATCCTAAAATGACATTATTTTTGGCCCACAAAAGAGCCTTTTTCCAGTGCCTCTGTGTTGCAGATGTCTCTTCCCCATTTTTCCTGAACACCAGGATCTTCCTTAGATCCAGGTCTTACAGCCACCTGTCATTTGCCTTTCCCCAACAGAGGTACCTGGCTCCAGACCTCCAACCTCTCTGCCTAAATAACAACAGGACTGAGACTGGAGCCAAGAGAACCACAGTGGGTCATAGAATCATAGAACAGTTTAGGTTGGAGGGGACCTTAAAGATTATCTCATTCCATCTCTCCTGACATGGGCCACACCTTTTACAAGACCAGGTTGCTCAAAGCCCCATCCAACCTGGCCTTGAAGGCTTTTAGGGATAGGGCATCCACAGCTTCTCTGGACAACCTGTTCCAGGGCCTCACCACCCTCACAATAAAGAACTTCTTCCTGATATCTAATCCAATCCAAACCCACCTTCCTCCAATTTCAAGCCATTCCCCCGCCGCCCCCC